>SNQJ01S0008356.1:0-15144 GCA_010110895.2 Picea sitchensis | reverse complement strand
GCCCATTAGATGCTTGGCACGTGGCGAGTTGAGAGTCCTTCGATCTGCACACTAGATGCTTGGCACGTGGCGAATTCAGAGCCTTTGGATCTGCCCACTGGATGTTTGGCACGTGGCAAGTTGAGAGCCCTTCGATCTGCCCAGTAAATGCTGGGCACGTGTCGAATTTAGAGCCCTTCGATCTTTCCCTTTGATGAACGCCATGTGGTGAGTCCAGAGCCCTTGGATTGAACTGTTAGATGAACACCACGTCGCGATTCGAGAGCGTTTGGATGCACGCGATGTGTCGACAATCGGATGGCCCGGCTATCAGACCGTACGACGAAAATGGTATGGATTTGACAGCTTACGTGGCACAGATCCGACGGCCTGACGATACGAGCCGCACGATCCGACCTTGCGCTTTGAGCGAGTGAAAGAGTAGCGCGCAGAGTAGCCGACCTTGCGCTTTTTGGCCTGTTTGGCCGATCTTTTTTTGATGGCCGACGAATATCGGTATGTATAGTTGCATAGTAGCGCACAGACCTCCATCCACCGCTCCTATAATTTCTATGACGTCACATTTTCACCGTATGGCCGGTACTGGAGGAAAATGGGTAAGTTGTTGAGCTCAACATCGGAGATTACATACCATACTTTGCCTGGATGGATTTTTAGGGTCTCAACGGTCGATTGAAGAACATACACAAGACGCCTTGCTAGAGAAAATAGTAGAGGAACACTTTTCGCAGAATAAGCCCAACGTCATGCCAGATCTTCTGGATGTTTTGCTGGCAGCCTCAGCGGATGAAAATTTGGGGTTACAAATCACGAGAGATAATATGTATATTATTCATTGGCGCACACACGCATTTATAGATTCTCTGGTGATTTAGATTTCAATGGGCCTTTATTGCTTGCGCACATATCAATGGAAACGTGCAATGTGATATAAAATCCCCAGCGAAACTCGGCTTCTGGTGAACGTATGGGCAATTGGAAGGAACGGGGAAGTTTCAAGCCAAAGAGATTCATCTTAAAAAACTAAGTAAAGCTCTTAACATTCCAGGCATATTTTCAGCAAAAAAATGTACAGATCAATGTGCCTTTTCTGGACAAAAGCAACAGCAAAAAAATGTACAGATCAATGTGCCTTTTCTGATATTATTTTTCATTTATTTAATTATAATTGATTTTAATAACAATGTTTTAAAATAATTATAATTAATTTAATAATATATTTAATTTTTTTTAATAAAATATTTACTTTCTATTATGAATTTTAAAACTCTTTATGATCTTTTATAATGTTGAATTTTAAAACTTTTTATTGTGTGTATTTTTTTATTAGTATTTAGTTGGGAGATATTTTTTTTTTATGTTACAATAGGTGTTGATTAAGAATCTTGTTAATTTGGTAGTTTTTATTGATTTATTCCTCTTCCCTAAAAGAAAAAACATAGCTAACAATTGTGAGTTGTAATCCCTCCCTTGATGTCCAAAGTTGATGTTATTCTTTGCCTTGTAAGTCCTCTTAGATTTATTTCCCCTTGTGAGAGAAGGGGAGGGGTTTGGGTCTTTCTTCAAAATTTTGGCAAAGGATTTAGAAGATTTAGAGTGAACCCTCGTTGATGGCTCTTGTGGTTTCTCGTCTCCTTGATTTCCTTTGTCTCCTCTTCTTCCTCCTTTATTTCCTCTACATCCTCTTCTCCCTCCTCTCCTTCTTCTGCTCCTTTTTTTGGTTGGATCTAGATCCTTAGAATGGATATGTGCCAATACCAGGGTGCATTAAACCCAAGTTGGGTTCAATTGCTTCGTGTTCAAATTTCTTCCCAATGTCTTTTGGAATTTCCGAACCCTCTAGATGCCCTAGAACTTCAAATTCATTATTTCTTGTAGAGGGAAAAGCTTCTTTGGGTACCATTGGTTGAGGCATCCCCATGCATTGAACATTCCTACACCTGCTTGAAACATTCTTGAACTGAGATTCTTCTCTCAAAATTTACTTTGACGGTGGCTGCTCCTCCTGGGTTTTTGGACAACTTTTAGAAAAATGTACATAAAACATGACAGATATTGCATTTGAATCGAATCTCTTCGAAATCCAATTTCTAATTATGCCTCCATCCATTAATATTAATTCAGAAATCCTCGAGGAGTTCCTTCTCCAAATCCACCTCCACACGTATTCTTGTGCAAGGAAACAAATTTCCTTTTGGTTCTACTCAATCAATGAATCTACCCAATTTATTTCCATTGTCTCTAAGAGTGCAATCCTCCCAGAAAATTAGAGGGAGATGAGGCAATATAACCCACATCAAGACTAATGTTCTCTTGGGTTGAAGTCTACGGACCACAAGGATAGATACGTTCCCTTAAATCCTACAAGCAAGGGTCTAGAATGGAATATTAGATCCCACTCTTCTTTATTAGGAAAAAGAAAGACAAAATAGCCACGACTAGAAGCAAATGATGATACGTGTCCTTTAATTTTGGGAGACAATTGCTCTCCCATCCAAGTCTCCACATATTTTGGGCTAGGCCAAAGACCTATAAGCTTTCTCGTCAAAGCTCAGTGAAACAAAATGAGGGCTTTCCTTCTTGGTTTTGAAGATGGGAGGTCCAACTGAAGAATGACTTCCAATCATTTTACAAATCTTCTTTGACGAGGCTACGATTTTTTGTGAGGGTTCAAAGACTGGAAAATAGAACTTAAAGCCTTTGAATCGTCTTCGATGGTGAACAAACTACTAAGGAAACCCCATGCCCTAGGAGAACTCAACTCTTTGCTACATTCTGAGTGGCAACAATGCCCCAAACCCCTAGACACGAGTTCAAGTGGCTTATGTATTCCTTCAATCAGTGGATCTTCTAGCCTTCTACTCGGATTGGGCAACAGACAATGGATTTGTTCAATCCTATAATGTCAACACATATCAATCTGAGGGTGCCATCTTCCCAAAGTTTCCATCGTGTTTTACAATGTTGTATAATGGAAGTATTTTGTAAAGCTATTGACAAACTATTTCTCACGGTTATTTAGACATTGTGGTTGTAGTAATATACAAGTGATTTGATTAAGATATAAGAGTGTCTTTTCTTTTGTTTTTTCTTTTTCCAAGTTACACTTCATAGGGAAAACCCCCAAGCACTTCCCCTCATTTCGAGGATGGTACCTAGGGTAAACCCTAGAATATTCAAGGTACAAGGCCAATCAACAATAAGGCTTAAATCCATTACAACAATATACACGTTAATGGCTCAACATGTAGTAGGTACTTCCCCTCATTTTGAGGATGGTATCTAGGATAAACCCTAGAATCCTCAGGGCACAAGGCCAATCAACAACAAGGCTCAAATTCATTACAACAATATACTCGTTAAGAGCCCAACATGCCACTAGTGAGAATTGAACCTGGGTGGGAAGGATAACAATCATTCCTCCCAACCACCTGAGCTAAACCCAATTGACATAAGAGTATCTTGCTATCCAAATCTATTATTTAATTTAGAGATTATCTTAAGAGGTACTTGAGTATGACCAACCCATCCTAATTATGTTATTGATGTGTTAATTCTTTTTAATCGTATTCTTTGTATAATAGCATCATAATTTTATTATGAGCACAACAGAGAAAGTTATAATAGAAAATGTGTGTGTGCACACAGAATGAGTTTCTTATATACATTTATGCTAATGGGTTTATGCACTTTGAACTCATAATATGTAGGCTGGTCTCTTCATGGACACTTTGAGAGGTTCTAATTAATAGAAACCCAAAATGTTTAGAGGAAAGAAAAAGTATAAGAAGTTGGTGACAAATTGTTTAGAGGAAATGATAAGCATATGTTTAAAAAATTTAAAAACAATTCTTGGATGGGGTGATACTCATCGATACTAGGAACACCCACATGGAAGCTCTAATGATCGATGAGATGAAAACCAAGGGAATGCCAACTAGTAAATTTCTAGCACATACAAAGAATTGTGGGAGTTGAGGCAACTCAGATCCAAATGGGTTTGTACCAACTATTTCCATGCACAATAGTGATGATAACAATTAACGCAAGAGGTGGTCTACCTGGTGGGGCTACAAAGCCATCAATGTTGTGGAAGGAGAAGTCTCGGGAAGAAAGAATCGAGAGTACAGAGAGAAATAATGTAGAGGATTGAAAATGTGGCCTAATGCATGTTCAATGGGTGGTAGTCACATCCTAGATAATTGGAGAGGGTTTTTATAGCAATGAACCTCCCAATGCAGAAAATCGAGGGAAGAGTGCATGGTTTTGTTTAATTGGGAGATTAGTGGTGACACAGTTGCAGGGTAGGCATGATCCCGAGTCTTGGGCATTGCGTAGGGAGTTGGGGTGTCTAAAACACAGAGGAGTGAGTGCAAGGTTGTTTGCTAGGAAAAGGCATAGGGTGTTCGTTACTTGGGCAAGGTGTGATGGCAAGAAGAATTATTTAAGGTTCTCGAAAAATTGGCAACATTGGCCTTTGCCCCCTAGTAATCTAAGAGAGTTTATTATTGTCCAATATGGCTAGAGGACCAAAAACAGAGGAGAGGGGGAGTCGACAGGAGGACAAGAAAAAAGAGGCTTTCCCTCCCCAAGTGTTGGGTATATGTTATATTCTTTACCTCGAGAAACATGTTGTATTTTTTCCTTGTTTTTCATGTCACTTCGATTTTTGTGTCCATTATTGGGCATTTTTTCGGAACATGGTTTTTGCTAATGGTTTTCTATTTCCAGTTAAGGAATTAAGGTTGTTGACTAATCCAGGTCATTGGGTTAGGGTTTTGGGTGACGTTGGCTCCTATATGTATATTGTATTGTAAACAATGTATCACTATGAATGAATATTAAATATGATGGTTTTCCCGGTTTGGGTTTCCAGGGGAAAAATATTTGTGTAATGTGTGTATTTTCCATTGTATCTTTTTTGTTCTTTTACTGAAAATTTGTTTGCAATAAATATTGTACAAGGTTAAAATCTACACCAAGGGAGAATGAACAATACACACACAACTTGGGAAGATTGGTTGGCAGAAACTCGATACTAGAAACTCTTCTTAGAGGAAGAGTGGGCCACCAGGAAGGGAGTCCACCTTCCTTAGCCAACCAGTAGAAGATAATCAATATACAATCAGACATTGCTATTTTAATATGCTCTCTCTAGTCCAATTGAGAAAGACATTGCTAAATAATACTTACTATGTCACTTTGGGCTGATATATGACTATTTGCTTGTGTTAATTAATTCTTCTCGAAGAACGAGACTAGAGCAACTATAAGCTAGGGTTTGGTAGATGCGGCCACAACAAAGGAAAACATGAGTACCAAGGGGGGCGTTAATGGAGCCCCCTCATACAGGCAGGTAGTAGTAGACAGAGGAAAAGGCCCACGAGGCGTAGGTTTCAAGGCACCAATGACAAGAACCTCGAGATCAGAACCGGAAAAGAGTCAGGAAAGTAACCAGAGGAAAAGTGACGACATGAGGGAAGAAGCTAGAGAACCTCATAATACTACACAAGAAACGGTGAGCCCCAACAGAGAAGAAGGGTGCAACCCATGTAAGCCAAAGACAACAATGATACCCAAGGTGATACTGGACAATCCACAAATGCAACTCTACAGAGACCATATGAAGACGCATGAGCTAATATGCAAGTTTATGGGGTTGTGGCCCACAGAAAGAATGTTGCGCAACTGGATTAAATATCAATGGAATCCAAGCAGAGAAGTGGATCTGCACCTCAGATCGAAAGGCTTCTTTACAACATTCTTCATGAACCTGGAAGATAGGGATAAGATCTTTGAGGGTGGGGCATACTTCCATGCCTCAGCAGGACTGTACATGTGACCATGAAAGGAAAACTTCTCCCCAGAAAAAGAAACCTTCAAAAATGTACCGGTATGGATGAGACTTTACTCCTTGCCTTTAGCTTATTGGCTACCATCCACCTTTGAATCAATAGGGAATAAACTGGGAAAATACATGAAGACATCAGAATCAACCCTAAAAGGACGATACACCTCCTATACAAGAATCTGCATAGAGATGGATGTCTCAGGGGCACTCCTAGAAGCCATAATCCTGGAATTCAGGGATGAGGAATGGATACAAAATATTGACTATGAGAAGATCCCCTTTAGATGCAGGAGATGTCATGAACATGGACACCTAATCAGAGAATGTCCGATCATTCAAAAACAAGAAGCAGATAACACCAAACAACAATAGGATGAAGATGGGTTTATAAAACCAAACCCCAGAAATAGAGCTAACAAGAAGCACAAAAAACCCCCAACAAGGAGAAACCCGGAGGCCAAGAATAAAGAAGAAGGACGGGACAAGACCAACAAAGAGGAGGAAGGAGGAAAGGAAAAAACAAAAGCTAAAGAAGACAGGGAACAAGCTACAAATGAGGGTACAGATAGCCCAAAAAAAGGGATGGAACAGGGGAGTAGCGCAACTCCTATGGACGAAGAAACCAGAGATACCCCCACCCCCATGCAAGAGGTAGAGGGATATGCAGAAATGACTCCAAGCGAGGTAGGAACAAAAGATCTTGATCTCAGAGACATTGTGGAATGGGAAGGGATCGATCTCCCAAACATACTGGAGCAATGGAAACAACAAGGCGTAGATAATGTACCAATGGAGCAACTAGATCACATCCAATACATGTTCCTCCTAAGAGAGGAAGCCAAATCCAGAGGGATCAAGTGCACACACGGGGAGATAGGACACTTAGGAATCAAAGCAGGCGAAGGATAACCACAACTCTCACACAAGCAAATGAGAAGGAAAAAAGGCAGGAAATCAAGCAACGTCGTCTTACAGGAACTAGGAGCCCTGCTAATTAATTCAGGTAATATCAAAAAGCTCTTTCCCAACTCCCCCCCACATGTTTAAATGAAGATTATAACATGGAATATAAGAGTCCTAAACAACCCATGAAAGCAGAGAATCCTTAGAAATAGACTTAGGAAGGAACAACCAGACCTCTGTTTCATCCAAGAGACAAAATGCATTGTAGACAGAATGGAAACAATCGGGAAAAAACACTGTAGAAAGTACAATATGTTGGTTGTCGAAGGACAACAGATGGTAGGAGGAATTCTCACCTTGTGGAATTCACAAGTGATGAATCTAATAGCAGCCGAGGCTACCAGGCACACACTCTTGGTTAGCATGCAACTCATTGGGAATACGAAGATGATTCTATGCCCTAATGTGTATGGACCCCAACTACTATAGAAAAAGAGAAGAATGCTTCTTGACCTATAAGACATAAAAACCTGCTCCAACAACCTCCACTAGATCCTGACAGGGGACTTCAACATCATCACATCACTTGCAGAAAAAAAAGGAGGCACCGGGAGGTTGGACAGAGATGTGGAATAATTCTCAACCTTCATAGACACAACAGAGATGGTGGACATCAGAACCAATAACGGACACTTCACTTGGAACAATAAACGAATAAATCAACATTAGGTTGTGACAAGACTAGACAGATTCTTGATTTTGAAATCCATCATTATGTAGGGGCTAAACTTAGATTGCAACATCCTTCCCTAGGGAGGCTCTAATCACTGGCCAGTCCAATTGGAAGAAGACTTCCCAACCACCCCGAAGAATAGACCTTTCAGATTTGAGAAATTCTGGATTGAACACCCCACCTTCAAGGAGAACATCAACCAGTGGTGGAGGGAGGGACAACCAGAGCAAGGTACACAAATGTTCAAACTCTATAAGAAACTAAAGTACATCAAATATAAGCTCAGGGAGTGGAACAAGGAAATATTTGGCAACATAAACCAAGAGAAGAAGAACAGTGAGACAGAATGTGAAGACTCCAGGAAGTTTTCATAGCGGAGAGCTACACAGAGGACCGAAAAAAGGAAGAGATCCAAATGACCCAGGAATGGGAAGGAGGATGCCAACAGGAAGAAATTCTATGGCAATAGAAGTCCCGAATCAGATGGCTAAAGGAAGGAGAGAGGAACACCAAGTTTTTTCATAGAACAACCATAGACAAAAGAGCCCACAACAAAATCCTGAAAATTAAGGATCAGGATGGGATTGAGCGAGAATCCCACAAGGAAATAAAAAAATGCCCTGGTAAGTCACTTCCATGGGCTAGCCCAGGAACCCAACAAAGACCGAATGGAGGCCATCCAGAGGATTATGTAGCACATCCCCCGACTAGTCACCGAGGAACAAAATAACAACCTAAACAAACCCATAGCTAAAGAGGAAATAGATCAAGTGATCCAGGAGATGCCCAACGGGAAAGCCCTAGGTCCAAATGGTTTCATAGTGGAATTCTTCAAATCTTATTGGGAATTGGTCAAACATGATGTTTATAGGGTGGTGGAAGACTCCATATGGTCGGCCTCCATCCTAAAAGCGTTAAATGTCACAATGATTGTCCTAATCCCCAAATAAAATGAAGCAAGGACCCCTGACCACTACAGACCCATAGCACTATGAAATGTGGTTTATAAGATAATCTCTAAAGTCATAGCCAATAGATTGAAACCCCTCCTACCCACACTAATTTCAAAAGAACGGGTGGGTTTTGTGGAAGGACGACAAATCATGGACAACATCATCCATGCTCACAAGATAATACACACCCTACAAATCCAGAGGAGAGGGGGGATGATAATTCAACTTGAACTAGCAAAAGCCTATGAAAAAATTAGCTGGAACTACATGGTTAAGATTCTGGAAGCCTTTGGTTTCACCCAACACTGGATCAACTGGATTGTCATTTTAGTCTCAACGACTAGTTTCTTGCTCCTGATAAATGGAGCCCCAACCAAACCCTTATGGCCTACTAGAGGCATCAAACAGAGAGACCTACTTTCCCCCTTCCTTTTCATCTTGATGATGGAAGGTCTCAGTCGGAGCATTAAAAGCGCAACAGCAGTAGGAGAAATCACAGGGCTCAAACCTTTCAAAAACTTCCCTACTTCCACACACCAACAGTTCGTGGATGATACCTTACTCCATGGCATACCCACGGTCAAGGAAGAAAAAATGTTCAAAAGGATCCTAGAGGAGTTTGGGGAAGCCTCGGGAGCCGAGATTAACCACTCCAAATAGATGATCTACTTTTTCAACACCAACCCTGCAATCTAAAGGAACCTGGCTGATATCCTAGGTTTTGAGCGCAAAACTCTCCCAACTAAATACCTAGGCATCCCCCTGACAGACAGAGCTTACAAAATGGAAACTTGGGAAGGAGTGATCAACAAGTTACAGGAAAGGGTGAAAAACTGGACATATAGATCCCTCAACCTAGTGGGGAGACTGGTACTGACCAAGGCGGTTCTATAAGAAATTCCAACCTATATGTTGTCTGTATTTCCTACCCCCAAAGGGATACTACAAAAAATAAGGACCATCCAAAGGGACTTCCTATGGCGAGGAGCAAAAACTAAGAAAAAATGGGCCCTGGTGGCCTGGGAAAAGGTTTTCAAGCAAAAAGGCAAAGGCGGACTAGCGCTGCAAGACCCACAAGTAACTAACAAATCCTATGGGGTGAAACTCTGGTGGCAATGGGTCAAAGAAACTTCTACCCCATGGGAAACCCTTTGGAAGTCCAAGTATGCCCCAGACATAAACAACCAGGATCAAATACGCTTTATGGGCACCAAGGAGGGATCAACCATCTAGAACCTATCCTGGCGCAACAAGACCTGGGTCCAGACACACAAATTTTGGGAAGTAAGGAATGGTAAAACAGACAAATTATGGGAGGACACCTGACAACAGGAACCCAGGATGGGAAACCCAGACAGGGAGGAACTCCAATAGGACATGATCGCGCAAGGCAAAACCAACGTCCACCACTATTCGAAGCAAGAAACAGATCGAAACAGATGGAGAATCTGGGAAAACTTCAATTCCCAAACTAGCGATCGGACCACAACCATCGCGAAAGAGGTGGAGGAGGAAATGAGGAAAAGGAAAATTGCAGTCTCGGATGGAGAAGACCAATTAAGATGGGGCCTGAAAAATGGTGGGGAATTCAACCTAAAGGAAGCTCGATGGTACATTGTGGATCAAGACCAAGACGACCCATCACAACTATGGGATAAGCTCTGTAGCAGCCCCCAGTGGCCAAAAATTAAAATTTTCAAATGGTTAATACTTCATAACCGAATTCTAACCGGGGAAAACCTAAGGAAAAGGGGCTTCATAGTCCCATCACGGTGCCACCTCTATCAAACCAAGGAAGAAACAATGAATCATCTCCTTGATGAATGTATCTACACAACATATATATGGGACTGGGCAGAAGGTATCTTTCGACAGTCCAATAGGACACGAGATAACATATGCACAACCATCAACAACTGGCAGGAGAGTTACAGTGAAAATGAAGAGGTGAATATTTGTTGGACTCTCATTCCGGGGATGATCATATGGACAATTTGGAAAGAAAGTAACCAACGCATCTTCAAGAATGAAAGTCTTCCGGAAGGGAAAATCAAAGAAAAAATAATCTCCATGATTAGAAAAATGATGCAGAGCCGCAACTACCAGCATGGGAAAGCGTAACTTGCAGGTCGGGACTCAAGAGTTCTAGAAGCTTTCCATCTAAAATACGGGTGCAACCGCACAGAAATGGGAAGACCACCGCAACTCCAACTAGGCGTGAGCAACTGGATCCCCCCTCCAGCAGGGTTCCTCAAGTTGAATTTCGACAGGGCAGAAAAAGGAAACCCAGGCATGATAGGAATGGGTGGGGTTATCATGGATAGTGGTGGAAACATAGTCCGACTGTACATCGGGAGTATGGGAAAGTCAACTAACAATGCTGCAGAATTCTAAGCCTTGGAGATCGGCCTCGAGATTATAAGCCGTGAAAGGATGACAAACACTATCGTGGAAGGTGACTCCACTCTGGTAATCAACACGGTGAAGAGACTCCAAAATGGTACCAAGGTGGGAAAAGTCCAGAGACATTGACGCTTGGCACACTCCCTGCAAAAAATCCAGGAACATTTGCAAAAGATGAACACAGTGGAGTTACGTTGGGTACGCAGGTCAGCGAATAGCCTGGCGGATAGAATCACCAATGAAGGGGTTAGCAAGGAAGGATCAGAGTTAGACACCCCCTAGAGAAACATCCCAAATGGTCAATTCAGAACAGACTGCACACAACTAGCGACAAAAGACCATGACATAAGCTCAAGTACGGAAGTTCACATCGATAGGAGTGGTGAAAGGCTAGTAGATGGGCACTACAAATCCAAGAAAAATATTCATGGGTAACACCCAATTACAAGGGACAACGCGGGATCAGACCACACAACAGATGGAGGTATGACCTCAAGGTCATATCAGTAGGTTTAAGTATAGGGTTAGCGCAGGGGAAAGTACAAATGGGACTCAACAGGCTGTGAGTGACATAGGACCAAAGAGGTTAGCATGCGCCAGTAGGGTCACTCCCCATCCAAGAACAAGTATGGAAAAGAGAAAAGGTGGTTACACAATGAGCAAGGGCAAGGGACGACGCAGGGATAATGATCAGACTGTCATGATCACACATACCGAGACTAAGAAAAAGGATGGGAAGGACCAACTCTACGGGCAGACCATGATTGCAAGGACGAGCCCGCAATAGGAGAACATCCATAAGAATCGAAGCACTAGAAATAGAGGCAGTTGGACTAAGCACAATAGAAGAAGCCACCACAAAAACAAGGGTCTGGCAAGAAGGACCCCAGTGGTAGATAGGAACAGGAGGAGAATTCAGAGAGAGAACCACCACAAACTAGCAAATATGGTGCGTATGAAGAAAACACACGTCAAACGAAACACCCAGAGGGACGACAATCCGATAAGCCACAGGAAGATTTCAAGGATGGAGCAAGCAACCCGAGATGCCAAGGGTACCTTCCAGGCATTGGATGAACCGAAAGGTAAAGAGACCATCACTAGATGAGAGAGGGAAATCACCGCCAAGCGCAAGGGAAAATCCTGGAAGGAGTTGAGCCAGGAAGCAGACTGGCTAACGGACCCAGGGACCACACAGGCCAGGGAAACACTCTACCACAAGACGATAGAGATGGCATGGTGGAAAAATATGCTAATAAGAAAAGTGAGCACAGAAAAGAAATTTTTCAGCCGGAAGGGTAACAAGGCCCATAAAAAAGTGATAAAAGAAATCCTAAGTCGTCTCAGCACTCAGGACGCTAATACAAAACGAATTGCATAGGCCTAGAGGAATCAGCAGGAGAAGCTGGAGAGAATTGCTGCCCAATTCCACTTATACTTGCACTACGTCCACCATATGGATATCACACATTTTGTTGGGAATGGATCACTATCCCAGATCAGGAAGACCCATACGGTGGCCCAAAAGGGGGAGAGGAAGACCCATACGGTGGCCCAGAAGGGGGAGAGCAAGGACAAGGTGCAATATGGAAAGAGGAATCTCATAATCTTGTACTGAGCCGGGTAGAAAATGATCAGGAATATTACTGGGTCAGTCTGAATTGTTGTCTTGTGCTTTTTTGGTTTTGTTAGAATTAGCTTGTCAAAACTTGATATGGTGGGACTGGATCGGTTTCCCAATGTGGCGGTCTAGCCATAACACTATTCTATCTCAAAGAACGCAACTCCGGAACCCCTGGGTCGATTTCTGGTATGGAATACTAGGGAGTCCCCCCTCCTTTTTTGTATATTAGCTTTTCTTAGTAATACAAATACTCACACTCACTTACAAAAAAAAAAAAAAAAAACTTGATCATGAATGAGATTTCTGATGAATTGCATGTGTATCTCAATGTGTATGGTGTGTTGATGCTAAAATGGATCTTTTGTGAGCTTGATGACACTTTGATTGTCGCACCAGAGGCTAGTCATATGCTACTTCTATAATCATAACTCTAAAAGGATCTGTTGAAGCAACAAGGCTTCCTAAATTGCATTAACTACTGCTATGTACTCTACTTCTTCTAAAGAAATAGAAATATCCTTTTGTTTCTTACAGCCCCAAGTGACAGGGTCTGAACCAAGGATGAAAATATAACCTGTAGTATAATTTAAATCATCAGGTTCTCCATCCCAGTCTGAATTAGTGAAACCAACCAATAAAGGAGTCCCCCTGAACTACAATGCATCTCGAACTGAACTGTACCCCAAACATGTCAAAGTATTATTTTAGCTTCTTTCCAATGGCTTTCATGGGGTGTTTTCATATATCGAGCAACAATGCCAACAACAAAGGAAATATCAAGATGGGTATGAGTCAATTATAAGAGGCTACCAACTAACTAATGGTAAAAAGTGGCATCAACTTTGAAAGAAGGACATGTGGCAACAAGTTTGAATCCAAAATGGAAGGGAGAAGGGGATGGTTTTGAATATTCCATGTGAAAGTGATGAAGAAGGTCACAAACATACTTAGACTGGGAAATACAAATTCCTTCCTTGGTTTGTAAAACTTGGAGGCCAAGGAAATAGTGCAAATAACTTAAGTCAATCATTTCAAATTTATTCTTAAGGATGTTTTTCACATGGTTTAAAATTTTAGGGTCACTACCAATGAGGACACGATCATCAACATAAATAACAAGGATTGTGAGATGGCTTCCTACTTTCTTAATATAGACATTGGGGTCAAAATGATATCTAGAAAATCTAGTATCAAGAAGAAAGATGTCCATTTTTTTATACCAAGATCGAGGAGCTTTCTTAACACCACAAAGAGATTTGTTAAGGTGGGAAACATGGCTAGAGTCATTCTAGGAATACAAGAGGTTGTTCCATGTCAATTTATTCTTGCAAATACCCATGCAAGAAGGTGAAATTAACATCCATTTGATGGAACTCCCATTTATGTGAGGCAACAAGGGCTAGAAAAAGGTAGGTCGAATTCATTTTGGCTACAAGGGAAAATGTTTCAATATATTCTATGCCTTCAACTTGAGAGAACCCTTTTGCAACTAACAAGTCCTTCTGCCTTTCAACACTTCCATCTGATGCATACTTAGTTTTGTACACACATTTAAATCTAACAAGTTTTCTTCATTTCATAAGAGGTACAAAATCCCAAGTATCTTTTGCTATTAAAGAAAAATACTCTTCATTCATTGTTGTATCCCAATATGGATGACTTGAATCTTCTGCAAATATCTCTAGACCACGAGTCTTTGAAACTTGAGAAAAAAGAGAAGAGGCTTGTTGGAAATTTGAACGTGTTCGACGCTAATATGAAGGATCATTAGAAAGATCACTAATTGCCTCTCATGTTGATAGAAACCATCTAGAAAGAAGTGGTGTTGGTGCATGTTCAGGTTCAATGGAATCATCTGGAGGAAGGTGAGAAGGAAGATGTGGATTTTCATCCTCAATATCATCATTTGAAGAAGAAGAAACCACTTTAGGAATAGAAGAAGGTGCAAACTTCAAAGATGGATTGAAGGAAGAAGAAGGCACAAATGTTGAATTTGTCTCACGAGCCAAGAGATTTTCATCAAATTTAACACCTCTTCTAATAATAATTTCATTACAATGTAGTTGAAGAAGTTTGTAACCTTTGACATAGTCAAAATAACCAACAAATATACACTTCTCACTTTTAGGCTACAAAGCTTTCCTTTTCTCATCATGAATGTGAGCCCATGCTACACTGCCAAATACACTGAAGTGAGTTACATCTGGCTTAAGTTTATTCCATGTTTCTTCTAGTGTTAGTTTTTTTACAGCCTTAGTGGGAGTGTGATTTACTATGTAATTTGCACAATTAATGGCTTCCGCCCAATATTTTAGACTTAATCTCTTAGATTGGATCATATAATTAGCCATTTATTTTAAAGTGCAGTTATTTCTCTCAACAACACCATTTTGTTGTGGTGTATATGGTGTTATCACATATCCTTGTAGGGGGGATGTTTTTCCCTTAGAAGATGGCATCTTGGTCAAAAATGTTCAAAAAGGGGATAAAAACCCACATTTCAGCCTTATCCTAGGTCTGTCGGGGTTGATTTGATGGTTTGGCACATGTGATAAGGAGCGCGTAGATCTGGGAGACCAATCTTGGTGCACTCATATATACGACTCACGGTCCATATCGTACCCCCCACCCCCAACATTCAACCTTTAACAAGGTGGGGGGGGGGTTTGAGTTGGTG
>SNQJ01S0008355.1:360164-389181 GCA_010110895.2 Picea sitchensis | reverse complement strand
GTACATTTAAATATATATATGTACAATTTAACTGAAATTATAATCAATACTTTATATACAATCTGTACAAAACACGAGTTTTAATCTAAACTCGTAAAAATCAAATGTAGATTGATTACTTTAGCAATAATAATAAAGAAAATGAAAATACTATCTAATATTTTTTTGGTTTGTTTTCTTAGATGTATGCACTCATGAAATCAAACATTAAACTGCCTAATTGAATAGAAAATAATAGATAGTAGAAAATGTTCTATATGTGGAAAAGCTTCTATATTTAGCAAACTAATGAAATCAAATAGCAGGCTAACCTGTTATTGCATCCAATGTCTGTTCGATATTGAATATCCAGCCACCTTTATCTGAGAAGTGAACCTGCAACAGATCTTGAGATTGCTCCGAATAAATGCAAAACAATAATGCTGGAGATTGAATTATAGTAACAGAACATTTAATAGATACAGTTACAGTAATCATATGATTTGCAAGTTACTACGACGAGATAAATCTTCCTGTAAGAACTTGCATGCAGACATTCAACAGAAATTAGAGATGAATCTACTAATTTAAATTGGATAGATGATCACTGTGTATGTATTGTATCTTAAACATAAAATATGGGCAACATATAAAATAAATCATGTCAAATGGTAATAAATCACGACAACGAAAGCAATCACCGTCTATTATCAAATTAACATACACATAACCTAAATCAAAACATCATACAGAAAATCTAAAGCTGTAGCATGCATTCTATTTCATTCAAGTTTGTGATAAAAACGCCCATACTCTTGCCCCAGGCTCAGATGATCAATTTTTAAAAAATGATATGTTTATATAGGTTTCAAGAAACATAACTGTTTCCTGTTGATAAGATCAAATTGGTTTCCAAAAATAATGGGGGATGCAACCACCCTGATTTCACTAGATATTAAAACACTATCAACAATCTAATTATGTTTACTCAAAATACAAAATTGATATGGCTGGGAGATCTCAAAAGTGTCTCATATAATCTTTGAAATCATGGGCTCCTTAATTATCCTGAAAACAAAAGAAAATAAGAAGATCTCAGATATGTTTTCATTCTTCAAATCAAACAATTCGAATTTTCTTAACTGGCTACAGAATCTTGCGATTATGTAGCTAGTTATAATAGCAAATGCAATCATGTTTTATTAAATAAACAAAACAGACTAATCTTAATAAGAAAAATAGTTTATTCAATCAAATCGAATATCCTAACTTAAGAATGACACAATCATGTTATTAAATTAAAAATATCATACCTCAAATCATGAAATCAAAACGTATCAAGAAATTTTGGAATTAACAATAGTTGTTGTTGCCTCTACGTTTTTGAAAATCACACGACCTATAGATTTCAAATGCTTCTCCTTCCCTTGGATAATGGATTCAAGTCTGTTGTTTTCATTTTTCAACATATCAACTTGGTCTCTTAAAGACTTGAGTCATGACTGTATCAATGGAGCATCGGTATAGTATCTATCGATCCACGATCGGCACACATCACATTGTGACTTTAAAGAGTTTGCACTAGAACGAACAACATTACGGGTCGGCGAATCCTCCATGTGAATAGTAGATTTATCAAAGAGATGGATACCATGGAATTCTGGGTTATCTTTCAAACAAGGAGGCAGATTATTAACATAGTCATAGGGTCAGTCAGGGTATAGCCCGAATGACATGGGGTCCTCTTTAGCAAGGAATTTGTCAATTTCTGAGTCTGAGCCTTCACTCACTTCAATCATGCTGATTGTGTCTGCATAGGGATTTGTTTTATTTCGAAGACTTCAAGAAATTAACCGACCAGCTCTTTTGTTTTTGAAATTGACATCAACACTGCCTTTTAACTTCTTTCCTGTAGGTTTCTTAAAAGTTTTAGTGCAATTCTTTGGATGCGCAACCGGTCGACTGGCCTGTTGAATGACATTAGGGTAGGTTGAGGGTTCGTTATTAGGGGAAAAATCACAGGCCTGGAGAGGTGGATAAGATGTCGTTGGGTTCACAAGGGTTTCCTCAACGCATGTCTTATCCACTTCTCCCAACTCAGGGTTACCAAAACCATTTCGCATAATGAACGAGTCCCAACAATCATTTTGTGACTGTAACTAGTGCATGAGGATGATTTTAATGAGGCCATGGTGAAATAGACTTGAATATGACCTCTGTTTCCTAAATCTTTTTCCCATTTTATACAGACTTCTGAGTAGATAATAAGGCATACTCAACAGAAAACCAATAAAACTCATAAGCAGGCGTAAATGATATAGGAAAAAAAGTTTGAATCATCCCTCACATGTGATGAATTGCTTCACTACAGCAAGTAAATCATGCCACCTAGGTTTCAAGAACGAAATTGGCATACCTCGATCACAGCTAGTTATTTTTCGTGAGGTAAACAGTAAAGTCCAAGGGACTTCCTCCACTTTCGCGTTTTTGAACCATTTCTGACCAACCGCTGGCAATCCCATGAATTGGCTTAAGAACTCTTCTGTTACTTCCAATTTCACATCACCGATATTTTCCCTATAGCCATCAAAGGTTAAGGAAAAATCTTGGGCGACCTGAAGGTTAAAACCCTGAAAATTTTCTATGAACAAATGCCAACCATTCCTTTCCAAATCTTCCCTAGAGTTATCATACGAAAGCAGGGTTTGGATGTCGTTCGGTTCGACCCTTACCACTGGATCCATACTGCACAGACAGGTAATTAATGCACAACACACAGGTAGGGTTTGCAAAAAGGAAACAGAGCAATAGCCCCGAGCCTTATCAATACATGATGTGACAATTCAAACGACGGGCAAGGTGTTTAATCAAAACGCGTGTGAGGAGTTACGTGAAACCCGAGACCACGCAAAGGAGTAATGGCATCTTGTACATTGTATTCCACCTTGGAATTGGGTACATGCTAGGACCAGAGTACTCTAAAAACAAAATTCATGAATCATAGTTTGATTGCAAAGTTGGGTAGGTTTACAAAAATCGAATAGTTCAAAGTTTCATGAAAGAAATATGATAAAAAATCAACCAAAATCCATACAAAAAATCGAATATCAAATGGAGGGGGTCTTTCATTCATATAACCACAAATCTCTTAGGAATTCTTAGAATCGAAAAGGGTCACAAACAAGGAGAGCAACATGCTCATAGCAAGAAACCACAATTCTGTAATAAACCATATGCTTTCAATGAAATTTTAAAACAGAATAGTAACGATAGTTGTGAGTTTTCATGTTTTCAGTCATTAAAACTAAGCATGAATAGATGATAGGTAAAAAGTGACGATTTACGACCGTTGTTTAGAGAAACACTCATGAAGAGCAATAAAATTTCATAGACCCTCTGTAAGCAGCTTATAAAAATAATAATTACATAATCGTTGCCAACACAGTTGTGGCAATCTTTCTCCTATTTGCCCATATACTATAATGATAGATGATAGTTGTAGATTTGGTTTTATTAACCATGTATCTATTTGATCAATGTCGACCTATCTTATCTGAGAGAGCTCAACTTGGTCTCTTTCCACATTTTCCTTAATATCTAGCAGATGTTTGGCTATGTTGATTTTACCCAACGTCCTAGAGTGACTTTCCTTATCAAGATCTAACAATTTTTTATTTAGCAGACCAAATGTTTCTTCACAGGAATCTCTCACCTCTTTAGCCATTTTTTTGTTTTCTGTTATATTGTGCTCCCATGCCTTTAGCAAGATGTTACATATGGTTTTCTCTGGAATCAATAATCTGGAAGCGATGACTATTTCCTCTTTTGCAAACGATATAATAGCCTCCTGGAAGACACCTCGAGTTGTCTTAGCTCCTCTTTCTCTTAAGGTGATATTATTTAACGCTTGATCTATCATCTGAAAATGATTAGGGATGATTACTACTTTAGAAAGTAAACCCTGTTGAGTTGATTCTATATTCTTTCATATTTCCATGGCTTGAGTTTGGAATATCGTTATATCTATGACCTAGCTTTCAGTAGAATTTAATTTGGATTGTAGATGTTTTATTAACTCCTCTTGTTGTTTGACTTGTGTTTGACTTATTTGAGCCGACTGGTGCATTTGCTCGAGATTGGGTTTGAGTTGTTCGATTTCCCATTAGTCAGCTTCTCTGTCTTGTTCAAGGTCTTTGCATGCCTCACTCCTAGAATTCATCTCTGCAGCTTCTATCTGAGTCTGTAATATGCTAATTAACATGTCTTTTTGTTTCAACCATTTCTTCAAGCTCCCGACTGAATATTGGTTGGTTGTTGCATAAGCCCCCAATGTTCCTGCTACCTCTTCGACGAATTCTACCTCTTCTAAGGCTTCTCCATCAGTTAATACTCTGTATATTTTGGCCGTTGCACCCACCCTTTGGTGCATTTCTCGCTTCACCGTGACTTTCCTTTTCTTGCTAAAAAATAAATCTCTAGGAGGTAACTCTTCTACAGAGATAGGTGTTAGATATTCTTTGAATATTGTTCCTGCATCAGGGTTCCCCTTGGTAGATTGTAAGGGTGTGGCGAATGGAATGGGACTACCGATTTCTATGGATGTTTGTTTCATGGTAGCGTTTGTGACCGGTTCATTTGATGTAGACAATGGTGTGTCTCCTACCCCTTTTGAGGGTATCTTTGTTTGATCCTTGACTTGTTTACCTGGTGTATCTATCTCTGGGGTATTTCTTCTTGGATTGGGATCTCAGTTTCCTAGTTCAAGGTCTCAGTTTCCTCTGTGTTCCCCTGAGTTTCTTCTTTGCCAAGGCTTGTGTCTGTTGAACCTTTGGCTTCTATTTTTTGTATACTTGGTGGTGTTGATACTTTTCCATGTAAAAATTTGGGGAGGATTCTTCCCCGGTGTTCCTGAAATTTTTAAAATCCGATCATCCCTTCGAGTGATAAAGCTCGAACTCGACTTAAGACTTCTGAGTAGGATCTCACTCCTTGGAAAATCTTGTCATGAGGAGAATATTTTTTCTCGTATCTTTTTAGACCAAAACTTTCCATGTGGTTACCCACGAACTTATGAGGGTCGTGCTTCTTGAATTCAATGTCTACCAGTTTCATTTCCTCTAAGGCCATGGCCTCTAGTTTGGAATGGCCTAAATCCAATAAAGAAAATGTACCAATGTGTAGGGGAAAAGATGGCCATACCTTTTTTTGAACTCCTTTGAGTTATTTGATGATTCCTCTGAGTATTGTTTGCCTGGAAACCTCGCAACATACTAGCCTGTCTGGTAAGAATAGCAACAGGGCATATGGGGGAATAGAATAGCTAAAAACCCTAATATAAGAGAATTGTTCTTCTATGTACCAGTCTGCCACGCTGCCTAAGTTGGCCATGATTTTATCTGAAATCCTGGGAGGTACCATTACCCAGTAGAAACTCTCATAGACGAAGTCTTTGGATTTATCTTCCTAGAGTTTTGAGTGGTACACGTGAATAGGCTCTACATTATTTGGAGTCTGTCTCCAGCTCATTAATGGAAAAGGTGGCATGAAGTAAATGGTGTCCATAATGTAAGAAGACACAAAAAATGAAGTTGCTTTCCCACTCACCTTTTGTGTCTGATATTCTATAATTTGTCTGGTCAGACTGTCTGACAACATTTTGGCCGAGTCGAAAGAGTATCCCTCTTCTACTGTGTGGATAAGAGATACCCATGGGAGAAATAAATGTGCAGTATTATCTTTCCCATAAAGTTGGCACACAATCATTGCTATATACATGAACTATGGTTATAACGATGAGATTCTGTATATACCATTAGAATCAGCTCTGAACTTTTCAAGGTGTGAGCACCAATCCTTGATCAGGTAGGATAAGATTTTTCCAAATAGCTCACATTCTTTCTTTTTAAAACCCTCTAAGAATTCGGAATTTTAAGTAAATTTTGGTGTGGGAGACAATTTGTACATCGCCTGTAGATGCTCCAGCTAAAATATCCCAACAGCCACCTTCTAAGAATTGAATATTGTTCTAGTTGGGACATCTACGTGATCCAGTGCCCATCTGATCATATCATAATAGGGAAATACACGCGGCCTTGTTGCTACCTTGTGCATCTCCGACCGAGAAACAACCTTGTATTTGATATACAAGTATTGTTTTTCATTGTCGCTCGAATCGTTTGGGCAGTTTAACAGCTCGTATTGCAATGTGTTGAAAACATGTGTCCATGTTTTGACTATGTCGATGTTTCTAGGCAAGGTATCAGAAAGAATATCTGAACTCTGGCCTGAACTTTCACCAGTTGTTTTGGGCGCTTTCCGTGGAGCCGTGATATAGAATATTGAAATTATATTTCCTATCACAAAGGATGAAAACACAAACAATGGTTATCTCGCTAAGCTGACTCTATGAAAACTAGAATGGAATTCAACTAATGACATAAATCCTTTCAGATTGAGCACTCTAGTCTGCGCAAGTCCTTGCTGACATGGAGTTTAATTCTTTTAATATAAATATTTGGAGATAAAGCAAGATCTTATTTCCAATCATTTCTTTAATCCACTTATAAATGCCATAAATGCTTTATATTTTGTGACTTGGGAGAATTGTAGAAGTATTTAATTTTCGCCCATAAGTTTTACAAGGTAAAAGGTTGTTTAAGATATTAATTAATCCATCTTAAACCTTTAATTAATCATGATTAGTCCTTAATCTTTTTTCGGAATTCGTAGTCTCGGGTGATTTTACTCTTAGTCTCGAGCTATGAACCCTGAATTTGTGAAATTGTGATTCGATTAATTAAATTTAATCATGCTTAAGTTTTTAATTAATTGCGATTAGTTTGGAAATTTCGTCACTTCGAGTATTGGGGTTATAATTTGTTGTTCAAGACAAAATTGTCGAATCGCGAAGTCGCGATAAAAATTAATTATCGTTAGTCGTGTAATTAATCAGGTTTATCTTAAGTCATTGTCGCAACTTCTCATATCGGGACATTTGAAGGTTGATCGAGGCGTGACTCCCGACTCGCGAAGCCGTGATGTATTAAATTAGTGATAATCACTTTTTAATTATTCGATGATCATGATTAATATTATCCCAACTTCGCTATTATGCATGTCAAGGCATTGAGAGCTTCGACATGTTGGATTGTTAGATCTGTGAAACCCCGAAATCTGATGTTTGAGGTTTATTGTCAGTGTTTTGTTGTTTAAAAGGTAGGTGGCTTCCAATCCTTTAATATCTATATTATTTGAAAAATATATGTGTTCCAACAGGAAGCACCAACTTCCTTTGTTTTCCAGCTGCAACTGGAAGGAGGCTCCAACCCCCTACTTTCTCAGGCTACAACCGGAGGGAAGCTCCAACTCCCCAATTCTCTAGCTACAACCAGAAGGTGGCTACAACCCCCTATGTTCTTCGGTTACAACCGAAAGGTGGTACAACCACCTGTCCTTGCCCCATCCAGTCGCTCTGACATATAAGTAGAATGATGGAACCACTCTCATACTATCACTGTGAGATATATTGATGTAAACTTGTACCAATCAACTTGCACCAAATAACCTGTACCAATAACCTGAACCATGAATCAACCATACATCAACCTATACCTCAACTTGTACCTCAACCTGTAATCAACTTGTACCATAAACAAGTGCATCAACCATGCACCAACCTGTACCAAACAACTTGTAATCAAAATGTACCATAAACAAGTGCATCAACCTATACATCAATCTGTACCATCAATGAGTGCATCAACCATGCACCAAATATGTACCAATCATGCATCAAATACACATAAACTATGACTCATCAATATGTACCAACATCATCATCTATACACCTCATGTATGTGCCAAATCATCAACTACTTGTCTCAACCATGTACCCAACATGTACCTCAACCAAAAGCCCTCATCAATTTCATCATCCAAATCTGATCTAATCACATATACCTCAAACACTATACCACAATTTTGTACCTCAAACCATGTGCTAGAACCCCACTGTTATACAACCTCTATCTGTACCAATAACTTCAGCAACATACCTCAACCAAAATCCCTCAAACATGAACCAATATTAAACTTAAGTAGATCTGCCTCAGATCAACTCTACAACAAGCCATAAACTCCCAAGAGGGAATCCATCATATTTACAAGGCAAACCCTCAACTTGATTCATAAATTCAACACTACACATATGAGAACCATACCTTTTTTTTCTTCTTGTAGCTTTCTGTTGTTGCGTTTTTGTTGTCGCGAATCCACTACCAGGATTTTTCTATCGCGATTTTTCTGTTGCACTTTTTCTGTTGCACTTTTCCTGCCACACTTTTCCTGCTGCAATTTTTCTTCCGCACTTTTCATGCCACACTTTTCCTACCGCACTTTTCCTGCCACACTTTTTTTACCGCACTTTTCCTGTCGCACTTTTTCTGCTACAATTTTTCTGTCGCACTTTTTCTACTGCACTTTTTCTCTATCAATAATACATGCCCAAATAACCTTTTACAAAAATAGATATTCAATGATATTCAAGTGTGATTTGAATGAGATACCCTTGCCTCTTATTTATATTGTTATGTAGCTTCATCAAGGGGTTACCTTCTAACCATCTTAACCCACTTTCCTTATTTTAGGGTTAACCCACTTATAACCACTTGTCCACTTCACTTAACCACTTTCCATAATTAGTAAGTTCTCGATTAACTTTATTATTTAAATACTTTCTTTTGCATCCTCTTTGAATTATAGTACACTCATCACTTCACTTTATTATTTAAATAATTTATTCTTTGCAAACACTTTGATTACTTTGACCTTTTGGGGCTTCTAGATGACTCATGAAGGTTCTCCAGCTTCACATGGCCATAACTCTCTAACCGTGAGGAGTTATGTGACGTTCCACATACAACCGAAAATGGCATGACATGTACTATCCATATAGAATAGTTTTACCTACAAATATATCAAAAATCATACCATTATCCATCAAACAAACTTGGGTACATTACCCAAACCTTTGTGCTATCAGAATTCGCTATCAGACTTTCTTCAAGGGTTGAATCAACAATGAATTCTAGGCATAGGTAATTGGTACTTCATGTTATCTGGTAAATAGACCACCCTCATCAGTGTTGGTGGAAAAAACTCAGAATGAGAAATGGACTAGTAAAAACCCTCTCTTGAACATCTTATAGTGTTTGGCTGTGATGCTTATGTACATGTTCCAAAGGAAAATAAGAGTAAGTTGGATAATAAAGTTGAAAAGTGTATCTTTATTAGTTATAAATATGGTATAAAATGATATAAAATTTGGAACCCAGTAACTAAGAAGATTTTTTACATTCATGATGTTGTCTTTAGTGAGGTTAAATATGTTCCCAAATAGGAATTCCTACCGAAGGAAAAGACCAGATACAATACAATTTGATTTGGAGGGTGAAGAATCTGACTCAAAAGAAAAAGAAGAACCTCATACTCTAGTATTGAGGAGATTGGTTCGGGAAATAAGGAAACTAGAAAAGTATACTCCACCTGATTTTTGCTCCAATTTTGACTTATATATTATTGATAATAATCCTAGAACTATTAAGGAGGCGGTGAATTAATAGGATGTTAAACTCTAGAAGAAGGCCATGGTTGAAGAAATGGTGACTTTAGATCAAAATGGGGCTTGGGATCTAGTTGAGTTATCAGCTGAAAGAAAGATAGTTGGTATAAAATGGGTGTTTAAGAAGAAGTTAAATGCAAAAGGTAAAGTGGAGAAGTATTAATCTTGTCTAGTAGCAAAGGGATAATCCCAAGTAGAAGGGATAGATTTTGGTGACATTTTGTCTTGTTTTTCTAAATTGACGTCTATTAGATTTATTTTAGTTGTTGTTGTTTCTTTTGATCTTGAAGTAGAACATATGGATGTAAATACAACATTCCTACATGGGGATCGTGAAGAATAAATCTACATGAAACAACCAAAAGGTTTTATAGAAAAGGGTAAGAAAGAGATGATTTGAAAGATGAAAAGGTCCCTATATAGGTTAAATAAATCTCTAAGGATGTGGTATCAAAAGTTTGATACGTATTCTTTTGGACTTGGTTTCACAAGGAACAAACATGATCGGTGTGTGCATTTTAAATTAGTTGGTGATCATTTTATCTATGTGGTTTTGTATGTTGATTATATGTTGCTAATTGGAAACAACAAGGAAATCATCAAGGAGGTAAAAACTCAGTTGTCTTATAAATTTGATATGAAACATATTAGTGTTGCATATTTTATTTTGGGCATGGAAATTAAAAGAGATAAAGCAATCATGAAACTTTGGTTGAGTCAAATGAAATGTGTTGAGACAATATTGCATAGGTTTAATATGTAGGATTCTAAACCGGTCAAGGTCCCTATTATTGTAGGTGTAAAATTATCTATAGATCAATGTCACAAGACACATGAAGAGGAAGAGAACATGTCTCATGTTCCTTATGCTAGTGTTGTTTCTCGTTTGGTGTATGCCATGGTCTGTACTACACCATACATTACACATTCAGTGGGAATTTTGAGCAAGTATATGTCAAAACCAAGGAAGGAGCATTGAAAAACTATAAATATGGTTTTCAAGTATTTGTGTGGCACTACGGATTATGGAATTTTCTACCAAGGAATACCTAGTGTAGATAGAGTGTTGTGTTGAACTTATTATTACACTTAGAGGGGGTGTGAATTGGTATAAGATATGTTTTACTTTAAATGAGCATTCATCAATCATTCATTAACTTTAAAATAGTAAATGTGTGTAAACTCAAATATCACTACATAGAGTTTAATTTGGAAACCCTTGTGGGAGAAAACGAAAAAAACTTATCTTTATAAATGTTTGTAGGCACCAACCTATTGTTATAAATATTGTAGGCACCAACCTACTAGAGACACCAATCTCTTCAGATGAGCACCAACTTAGCAAGATATTGTGTAGGAACCAACCTACTAGAGACACCAATCTCTTCAGTTGAGCACCAACTTAGCAAGATATTGTGTAGGAACCAACCTACTAGAGACACCAATCTCTTCAGTTGAGCACCAACTTGGAAAGACATGTATAGGTACCAATCTAAGATATTCATAAATAGAGTACTTTTGAATTCACCTGCATGCTTCATACTTCATGCATTTCACAACATCATCATACCCTTAACTTTATTTCTCCAACGCCTCTCCTTGCTTCATACCCCAGACATAGATTCAAACCCTAGTCATATTTAGCCTTCATTCTCTAGAAAACCTTATAGAATCATTCCCAAAATATAATTCCATACTAAAGCATCACAATCTCAAAACAACACACTTTGCAACATCATAGATCTTATTCCTTCATAGTGCACCCTTAAAACTCCAAGAAAAATCCTCTTGTGCACCTTTAAACTGCAAGAATACTCCCCATCTCCTCTTGTGCACCTCAAATATCTTCTATGCACTTGTACTTGCTCTTCTTGCTTATATTCTCTTCAAATGTGCACATATATATATATATATATATAGTGTTTATGCATTCACTTATGGGTTTGACTAGTAAAATTGGCTAGGTCAACCTGTGCTTTATGGTTGGGCTAATCTCACGGAATATTTCATATCTCCTCATTTCTATGGAGTTAGAGGGAGTGACATATATCGTTCGAAGTGTATCGAAATAAAATTGCCAACCATATATCATATCCTCCCATTGGATCTAGGTCTTCAAAGTAAAAAGGCCTTCAAATATAGGGTATCCAAATTGAGCATCAAAAATTCAAAAAAAATATTTCCAACTATCTCCATCGTGCAATCTTTATCTTGGACATTTGTAGTCTCCCCCTATGTTTGAAATCAATGAAAACAATATTTCCAACAATCCCCCCCTTTGTCATTGATGGAAACCCTTAGTCAATTATGTAATACTCCCCTTGTCTGCAACTCTCCTTGTGTCTACAATTATTCCTCTATATACAACTTCTCCCCCTTTGACATCAATGGAAAAGGGCTACTCCCATTGAGGTTGTGCTTCCCTTTACTAACGATATGAGAGAGATATCACCCTCAACTTATATCTGAGATATCTAAATATTATTTTTACTACTTTCCCATCTGTCTCCTTTGGTGCAGATTGAAATATTGGAACCAATCATATTGTTTGCATGATGTTTTTCCTTGATGTCGTCACATATAGTAGGTTTCCAATCAATGACATGTACAGTGTTTGATTTACTTCTGAAGATTCATTATCTTTGCTCAACTTACATATTGTGATCATGGGTGTATTAACAGTTGCACAGCCTTCCATTCTGAATTTTTTCAAAATTTCCTTGACATATTTAGTCTAAGAAATGAATACGCTTTTTGTAGATTGAGAAATATGCAACCCTAGAAAGAATGACGATTCTCCAATCATGGACATATCAAATTATTTTTTCATTTCTTCTACAAACTTTTGGCTCATTTTACCGGTATTACTTCCAAATATGATATCATCCACATAAACCACAATTATTATCATATTTTCATTGTTTGTTTCAATGTAAATATTGTTGTCTATAGCTCCTTTTTTAAAACCTTATTGTTGTAGGTATTGTTCAAGTCTTTAATACCAAGCTCTGGAAGATTGCTTTAGTCCATAGAGTGCTTTCTTCAGTAGGAATATATGATATTTGTTTTCTAACAATTGAAATCCTTCTGGTTTTTCAATATATACTTCTTCTTCCAAATTTCCATTTAGAAAGGCTGACTTGACATCCATTTGATAGACTTTAAAGCTCTTGAAACATGCAAATTCCAAAAACATTTTGATTGCTTATAATCTTGCAACTGAAGCAAAGGTTTATTCAAAGTCAATACCCTCAATGTGAGAATACCCTTTATAGACCAATATTTCTTTATCTCTTACTACTTGTACATATTCATCCAATTTGTTTCTAAAGACCCATTTGGTGATAATCACATTATTATCTTTTGGTCTGGGCACAAGTTCCGATATCTCATTCTTCTCAATCTGATTTAGTTATTCTTTCATAGCATTAACTCAATGCTTATATTCACTAGCTTGTGCAAAGTTCTTGGGCTTTATTTTAGATAGAAAACAAAAGTTCAATCTTCTTCTAGTATGAATTATGGTATCTATATCACCAAGAATCTGATTTTCTGTATCATGCTTTTGAACAAATTTGGATGGTGTCTTTGGATATTGGCATTCTATTTCTTCTTCCTCTTGTTCTTATTTTTCTCATTCTTTGTAGATTTTCTCCTGTGGATCTTCATTTGTTTGTGACTTTTCCTTTTGAGGTATTACTTCATCCACTCTTACATCAATACTATCTACAACCTTGCGCAGTTTTTTTTGTAGCATTTGTAGGCCTTGCTTCCAGATACATAGCCAAGAAAGATACATTCATTTGTTCTCGAATCAAACTTGCCTAAATTATATTCATTTCTCTTTATATAGCATTTTCTCCCAGATATTTGAAGTATTTGACTATAGTTGGTCTACCTTTCCATAATTCATAAGGTTTCTTGTTGATGTTCACTCTAATTTGTTCTCTATTCAAAATGTACATTGTTGTGTTGATAGCTTCTCTCCAAAAGGTGTTTGGTAGTTTGGATTCATTTAGCATTGTTCTAGCCATTTCTTGTACATTTATGTTCTTCCTTTATACAACTTCATTTTGTTGTGGAGTCCTTGTTGCCGAAAAATGTCTCTTGATTCCATGATTCTCACAGAATTCATCAAATTCATAAGAGGTAAATTCTCCTCCTCTGTCTGATCTTAAGCACTTGATTTTTAAATCAGTCTCATTTTCAAATAGGGATTTGAAAGATTTAAACTTCTCAAATTATTTATATTTTTCTTTAAGAAATGTAACACATGTCATTCTTGTGTAATGATCAATAAGAAGCATAAAATAACTCTCACCTTTTAAATTTTGTTTTCTTGATGGTCTGCATAGGTTTGTGTGTACAAGTTCCAGTGGATTTGATGTCACCACAGATACCTTGATATGTCTTCTGAATAGCCTCCAAGTTTCTCTTTATGAAGTGACCCCGAAAAAAAGTTATAATGAAAATTACAAGATGACTTGCTTGAGGAAGAAAAACCTTAGGGTTTGTGCTATGATACCAAATGCTTAAAATTTCATAAAAAAATAGAAGTACACACCATGTATAGAATGTGAGTGTGAACCATAACTCCGAGATAGATAAGTTACACAATAACTCCTTAAACAATAGTAGAACCTCCTCCACATAACCAAATACATTTATACAACACAATTCACATGTCTTTAATAATAAATACATGATCTCTATATATACCTATTCACACCTACACATGACACCCTTTACTATTAGGCTAACCCTATTACATATATATTTATACATTACATGTACATTTATCCCCATATATCCCCCCTCCTTGGGGTTATATCATATACATTTAACCCTATATATGCCCCCCTTAGGTCATAACAAATACTCCTTTGTTTTGAAACTAAATCTCATATGCTTCGCGTGCTGACATGGCTTGCAAATAGTGTCGGTAGGTTTTGATATCCTTGTCATACCTCTTAGTTCTTGTGTCTTGTTGGGTTTTACTATATTTTAAAAGTTTATATGACACATCCTTCTATTCCATAACCATCTTTCGTTTACTTGTCCCATATAGCATTTTTCTCCTTTGACTTCATCGAGAACATATGCATTGCTCGGGGTTCTATTTGCATTTTCCACTAATCTTATTGAACCTTCTTTCCTTAGCTCATATCCTTTAGAATGAAATGTGAGGTTGTAACCTTGATTAAACATTTGACTGACACTCATAAGATTGTGTTTTGACCCTTCAACATACAAGACATTATGTGTTTTAGTCTTTCAATCATCAAGACTAACGGTACCTTTTCCAACTATACTTGCAAAATCATTATCCCCAAATGTAACATTGTCTCCTTTTTCTTCCTTTAGGGTGAGAAACTTGGTATGATCCCTTATCATGTGCTTTTAACATTCATTTTCAGTGTACCATTGACTTCCTTTGTCTTGAGCATACATTGCAAGTCCACATTGTTCCTTCTTTAGTTCGTCTTGCTTCCTTTTCCACACCTTTGTGTATTCTTCTCTATGCTTGGTAAGAACATATTATTCCATGTTTTGTTTAGGATACTTTATTATGATGCTTCTATAGTCACGCTCTATGTGCCCATAGTTATTGCACTTATAACATTCAATATTTTTATCAAGTAGGGGAGCAAATGAATTGTAGTTTCTATCAATAAACCCATGAGAAATTTTGGTTTTTTTTCTCACGTAATCGTTCTTTGAGGTATTATACAAACCTCTATTTATATCTCTCACATGATCACTTCCTGTATAATTTCTACAATCTAGTTCTTTACGCCAAAATTATTGCAAGAAAAACAATAGCCAAGAAGATATTTTGGTATCGGGTTGTGAAATTCCTTCTTGGTGGAACAACACTTCTAAACTCATTCTCATTTATCTTATGAGAAGAATCAGCTTTATGTTAGTCATAATTTCCTTTCATGCTACTACTTTCATTTTTTATGGAGCCTTTGACAATATTAGCATAGATTTTAGGCTTTTCCTCAATTTCTTTTTTTGATGGCTTTATGACCTTAGTGCTTGTATCTCCCTCGGGGGTATTTTTTTTTTTTCGTAACCAAGACCTGTCTTGATGTACGGTGACCTTTGGTGACTGAGAATGTTATCTAATATTTTATTACATTTCCAAACTTCAATATTCTACTCAACTGATCAATTGTTTTCTCTAGTTCCTTTCTTAAGGAAACGATTTCATCCTATAGCTTCTCGCAATTTTCTCCCTTTTCTTTCAGTTGGCTTCTCATCACTTCTTCTATCCTTTTTTCCTCTTCTAGTTGAGTCTTTGGGATAATAATTTTTTTTTGTTTCATCAAGATCAATATCCTTCTTTTCATATTTATGAAATTTCTCTTTCTGATTTTTATTCTTTCCCCTGAGTCTGTCTGTTTCTTTTAAGGAACTAACAAGTTTTGTTTCAAGATTCACTTCCCCATCAATGTCTTAATCTTCTAAATCTGATTTTTCTTTCTGATTGTCTTCATTTTCTATATTAAGAGACTTTGTATCCATGTACATGAAGATGAATTCTTCTTTGTTAATATCGTAAACATATCCATCACTTTCTTCAGATGAGTTATTATCCTTTCTAAAGTAAGTAGTCTTCTTCTTAGTATATTTTCCTCTTTTGTGTTTATAGGGTTTGTTTTTAAATTTATGTTCGTCTTCATTATTATTGTCTTCATTGTCATTGTCTTCATTGTCATTGTCTTCCCTTTTTTAATATGGGCATTTAGCAGAAAAAAGTCCTACTCTACCACAATTAAAACATTTGAAGGGTATCTTACCTTTGTACTTTTTATATCCTCTTTTTAGCTTTCTCATGAATTGTGCTTCTTCTGTATCTGATTCATGGCTGGAACAATCACAAGATTTGTGTCCTTTCATCTTATTTGACTCTTTGAAAGTGGATTCCTTCTATGTTTGATTTTATTTTTAAGTCCTCATCTCATATGCAGTGAGAATCCCATGCAATTCATCCATTGTTAATGAATCAAGATCCTTCATTTCTTCAATGGCAGAAACTTGGGCATCATATCTTAAGGGGAGTGACCTTAACACCTTTTGTAAAATCATTGGTTCTTCAACATTTTCACCAAGTCCTATGATGGTGATGAAAATTTCATCAACACAAAGAAGATAAGAATTAACATTCTCTTCATCTTTCATGTTCAAGCTCTCAAACTATCTTCTATGATTTTGGTGCTTTTCCTTCTTAACCTTGCCATCACCTTCATACACATTTTGAAGCTTGTTCCAAATTTATTTTTTCAATCCACAATGCATCACCTTGACAAACTCAAAGTATGATAGACCACACAATATGGTACTCATAGTTTTTTCATTATTTTTAATACACTTCTTCCCTACCACACWTGTTGGTGGAGTTGTTGGGGTTATATAACCAATCACGATTGTTTCCCAAATATCAAAYCCAAGGGCCATTAGATATGCTCACATCCTTATCCTCCAGAAAACATAGTTTTTTATAGTCAAACAATGGAGCCATGTTTGTGGAGAAACCTTCTTGATCAGCCATGTATGCTCTTGATATCTACCTTCCAGTGGATTGACTATTTCCACAGGAACCCACTCTACTACCAATTGTTGAACTTATGCTTATACTAAGAGGGGGGGTGAATCAGTATAAGATACTTTTTTATTTAAATGAACATTCATCAATCATTCATTAACTTTAAAATAGTAAATACATGTAAACTCAAATRTTAGTACACAAAGTTCAATTTGGAAAACCTTGTGGGAGAACACCACAAAAACTTATATTTATAAATGTTTGTAGGAACCAACCTACTATTACAAATATTGTAGGCACAAACCTACTAGATACACCAATATCTTCAGTTGAGCACCAACTTAGCAAGATATTGTGTAGGCACCAACCTACTAGAGACACCAATCTCTTGAGCTAAGCACCAACTCAGCAAGATATTGTGTAAGCACCAACCTACTAGAGACACCAATCTCTTCAACTGAGCACCAACTCAGCGAGACTTGTATAGTTATCAATATAATATCTTCATACACAAAGTACTTATGACTTMACCTTCATGCTTCATACTTCATGTATTTCAAAACATCATCATACCCTTAACTTTCATGCTCYAGTGCCTCTCCTTRCTTCATACCCTAGATATAGCTTAARACCCTAGTCAGATTTAGCATCATCACAACCTCAAAATATAGCAACATTCCCATAATATAATTCCATACAACATCATCACAACCTCAAAATAGTGCACGTTTCAGCATCATAGATCTTATTCCTTCATAATGCACCCTTAAAACTCCAAGAAAACTCCTCGTGTGCACCTTTACACCCAAAGAATACTCCCCATCTCCTCTTGCGCACCTATGATCTCTTCTGTGAACTTGTACTTTCCATACTTGCTTGGATGCTCTTCAAATGCACACATATATCATGTATTTATAGTGTTTTTTGTTCACTTATGGGGCAAACTTGTAAAATTGGTTGGGCCGACTTGGATGAGCAAGAGACAATCTATAGTGGCATTATCAATTACAGAAGTTGAATACATAAGAGCTACTCATGGGAGTAAGGAAGTTACATGGTTACAGAGGCTGTGTTAAGGTATTGGGTTTGTAAAACAAGTTGTAATGGTTAGATCATGACAATCAAAATGGAATATTTCTGGCAAAGAACCCGGCTTATCATTCTAAGACAAAGTGCATTGATGTCCAGTATCACTTTGTGATATACATAGTTGAAGACAAGAATGTGTTGTTGGTGAAGGTGAAAAATTTGAATAATAATGGAGATTCATTGATAAATTATATAAGCACTGAGAATTTATCTTGGTGTATATAAGCAATGGGCATTGCTACCTTGAATTGTTGATCATGTAATCCTCAGGCCCCATGTATGCAAAGAAAACAACAAGTGGGAGAATTTTGGGTATGTTTTATATTATTTGCTCAGTTAACCACATATGCGATGTGTATGTGTGGGGTGCAGTGGGGGGTGGTATCCCACCCTATCTGGTGGGATCGGAGCCCCCCCAAAAAAATTGGGTACTTTTTTGGTACGTTTTAGGCAGTTTTGGCACACGGTTTTTCAACCCATAGTTTTCTAATTATGGTTGAGTTAATGTTGTACTCTAATACAATTCAATGGATTAAGGTTTTGAATGTTGTGGAATCATATATATTCTATTTGTATATGGTGAAGTTAATATAATGAGAGTTAGAGGTGCATCTCTAAACATTTGTTGGTTTTCCCAGTTAAGGGTTTCCATGGTAAAAATTTTAGTACTATGTGTGATTGTTATTGTTTTCTTTCTGCTTTATAAAGAATTTGTATGTGCATTTCTATACTATAAAGGTTTATAACCTACAATGTCAACAACAATTTCCTCTTGTATTTATTGTATTTAAACTATTTGTGTTGCCCCTTTTCTTGAGGATGAAACACATGTTTTACTATTATTATATTCAAATATCATTGGGGTATTTTTTATTTTTTATTTCTTGAGGATGAAATCACCAACTATCGGGAATGTACTCACACGGCATGTGGTCGTGTTATCTGAATGCTACCACTATAACCCCAGGCATGCCAATATGTTCCCTCACACGACACACAAGGTAAATAGAGGGTTTTGAACCAATGACTTCACATAACGGAGTGCCTTAATAGTACACTCCATCACTGACTATTCTACACCCCGGGGGATTAAGAAGATCATTGGGGTATTAGCAACAACTACCCCTTTCATTTTTTTGTGTTTGATCACTTTACTTGCCTCATTTTCTAAAATCCATAAGATTTAAAAACTCGAAGTGTATGCAAAATATGTACTTTGCACATATCAAATAGATTGACAAAATCATAATGATATGAAATAAATTTAATGAACATAACACTTACCAATGGATGGAAAGTCATGATGTTGTTTTCTTGTTTAAGCAACATTTTGTTCCTTACACTTTCCAAAGTGATGTGATTCATTATAAGCCTCTTCACCGTATTTGATTATCGACCTTGATATTGGATGATAGTTACTAAATTGTGAAGGCATATTAATAATTAAACACACATATTATGAGTTCCATTACACTATAAAACAAAAATAGAATGAGAGACCATTTAAAATCTCTGACATACTTATTATTGGTGGTGTAGTCAACAATTTCTTAGATTGTTTTACCCATGAGTCAACGTTAATCCTTAGACAAAGCCCCATGTTAAGCATAAATCCCATGTGTCCCTATATATTGAGTTATTATATTTCTATTGTTATATTAGTATTGTCGACTAGACCCTTTAAGTGTAACTCTACCCTTGGCCTCCTATATATGTACCAAGGAGACTTAGTTTTACGATCATCTCATCTTGTACATTTTTTATATTATAAAATAAGGTTTCCCCCTAAAAGAGGCTTGCGTGGAATTACTTATATCTCTCTTTTTATGCTATTTTCATTGTTTGGTGCATAACATTTGGTTTTAGAGCCTACGATCCTAGGGTTTTTCTCCTTGAAACGAGTCATCTTGGAATTTTCACTATAATGTTTTTTTGGAAAAGTTTTAGATTGTGAAATTTTCAAGATCCTGAGGAGACATAGTGAAGTACTTGTGATCAAAAATTTATGCTTGTTATTGTTTTAATTTATGAAATATAGCTTGTGGAAGTTAGGGTTTGTTTTACTAGTCCTGAAATAGGTCTCAAACATGTTATCTTGGAATTGTCACTATAAAAAAATTTGGTGAAGTTTAATACTGTTAAATTTTCAATCAAGAGTATGAGAAGACATGTCCAAGTACTTGTAGTATAAATTTTGGTTTCTAAGACACTAAAATTTTGAAAATACAGGTTGTGGAAAATAGGGTTATTTGACTAGTCCTAAAACTAGTATTAAACATGTGTTCTCGTTAGAAGCGATATGTTTGAAGCTTGGAAAGTCAAAATTGAGTGCCACCGGTTCCTTTTGAAAAGAATATATACCATATTGTTTCAAGTAAAATTTTCAGAATCAGATCTGAAATATTGGACACATGGAATTTCATACAAGTTTGTTATCTAGAAAGGGCTAATTATCTTCAAGTTTTGATAAATTTACCGTAACTTTCACTTGGCACATCGAATTTTGGTCAGGCCTATGGAATTGAAAAGAAGACATATCATAGTAATACAAGCCAAAATTTAATACTTAGAAGGGACGAAATTTTAGAGATACATTATGACAAAGGTAAGCCAGAAATATAGACTCAAAATTAGGGTTTTAAAGTTACGCAACTTACAATTGGCATAACTTTTGATTGGAAGATATATCTTTGTTGATTCAAAATTTGTGATAAAAGGGGAAAAGAGGAGTAATGTTATTTTTATCATTCATAGAAAAGGATTTTCGAAGAATTATTTCACCAATTAAACCTCCAGAAATGTCAACCATGACTCATGAAGAAACTGAAGAGATGCAAAACCAACTAACCAAATTGGAGAACAAATTTAAGGAAATGGGTGATACTGTGTTAAAAAACATTGATTTGTCACATACGCAAGAATTAGTTAAAGGGGATATTAATCAAAATATGAATCAATTGTAAAATTATATGGAACAAAATATGGATAAAATGATGGAACAATTGTGAATTTCAATTTCAGTGATCTTCTTATGTACCCTATATGAGATATTCCCTAAAGGAGATATCATGATGTTAGGAAATCAGTGAAATGTGGAGGAAATCAATATTGAGCTCTAGAATCATCAGTATTCATCACTCCATGATACACATCATCGGGGGTTCAACTAGGCACCAAGGAACTACTTGATTCCAAATATTGATATGAGGAAATTTGATGGAAAAGATCATATAACATGGATATTCCAGATGGAGAAATAATTTTATCTACACCAAGTGACAACCTTAGAAAAGGTAACTCTTACATCCTTGTATTTCGAAATTAAATAATTTGTTTTCTACCAATATATTTGTGAAAGAAAAAGGGATTTTATTGTATCTTGGTCCATTTTTACGGATGAATTGATACAATATTATGGATATATTAAGACAAATACATTATTTATTCAACGGGTAAATCTCCAGAAAAGAGGTCCAATTAGAAATCACATTCAACAATTCCAAAATCTAAGTCTCAGGGTAAAGAATATTCCATAAGATGATTTGTTAGATCTCTTTATGAGAAATTTAAAGGAGAGCATTCAACGTGAGGTGTGTATATTCGAACAAAAATACCTAGAGCATGCTTTCGATGTTTCCAGGAAATTTGAAAGTAAAAATATGGCTACTAGAAGAGTGTACATTAACAACTATAGAGAGAAACATGTTCCCTCTCCTAAAATCACTCAACCTACAAGGTTGACACCTTAGGAAATGGATGAAATAAGATCCAAGGGACTATGTTTCAATTGTGATAGAAAGTATAGTAAGGGGAATAAATGTGGTGAGAAGAAATTATTCTACATAGATCGTGAAGAAGAAGAAGATCAACAATTGGAACCGTTGCAAGATATAGAACAAGAAGAGACTACTCCAACCATATATTTACATGCATTGGTTGGCATCAATAATCCACAAACCCTCGATATAAAAGGATATATCAAAAATAAAAAGGTAACAATGTTGATCGAATCTGGTAGTACCCATAACTTCATTAATTGCAAATTAGTGAAACTTCACAATTGCTTTGTATTTCCAATACTAGAGTTTCAAGTAATGATTGAAGATGGAGGTAGCATAGATTGTTCAGGGAAGTTTCATAGTATTAAGCTCAATATGGGGGGATATTTATTGGATAGTCCCATGATTACAATCCAAACGGATGGTGTTGATGTTTTATTAGGGGTCCAATGGTTACAATCATTGGGAATAATGACTCTTAATTTTTAGGAACGTTCCATTTGATTTTCCTCAGAAGGAAAGGAAATTAAAATCAAAGGTATCCAAGTGAATCCCTCTAAAGTGATAAGCTCTAACAACATGACAAAATTACTCAAAAAGGGATACCATGGTGTAATTGCACAATTGTGCTCACTAGATCTTCAAACATCTAGACCCTCTACTCCAGTGGATCTCCAAAATGTTATCGACAATCATTCCAAGGTATTTGAAGAGACGCCTAAGGTTATTCCACGTACTTGAGATCGTGACCATTCTATTCATTTGCAACCAAGAAGTGTACCACCTAATATTAGGTTGTAAAAGTACCCATATGCACAAAAGAGTGAGATTGACTATATGATTCAAGAAATGTTAGAGGCTAGCATCATTCAACCTAGCCAAAGTGATCTCTCTTCACTAGTGTTGATGCTAAAAAAGGATGGTTCATGGAATATGTGTTTGTATTATAGACAAGTCAATAAAATGACCATTGGAGATATTTTTCCTATTCCAATCATTGATGAATTATTAGATGAAATCCAAGGAAATGTTTTTTACTAAGTTGGATCTTTGATATGGATATCATCAAATTAAAATGAGGCAAGAATACATTCCCAAAACAACCTTTAGAACACGATAATGTCATTATGAGTTTTTGGTGATGCCATTTGGACTTACAATTCACCTTCAACATTTCAAAGCCTAATGAATTATATTTTCAAACCCTTCCTTAGAAAAAAAATTGTTAGCATTTTTTTTGTGATATATTAATCTACAAAGAAACTTGGGAAGAACATGTAAAACATTTTGACATGGTGTTAAAAATATTGGAAGAGAAAAATTTATATGAAAATGTTTCCAAGTATTCCTTTGGGGTTTAAAAAGTGGAATATTTGGGTCATATTGTATCTCATGAAGGCATCAAAGTGGACCCTAACAAAACTAAATCTATGATGGAATGGCCAATTCCAAAAACCTTGAAGAATATTAGAGGATTCTTATGATTAATGGGATATTATTACAATTTTGTCGAGAATTATGGTCAAATAGCAACACCTCTAACAATGTTATTAAAAAATGAAGCATTTACTTGGACTCAAGAAGCAACCAAAGATTTTGAAATGCTTAAGGATGCTATGTATATGACTCATGTCTTGGACATTCCTTACTTCAAAAAAACATTTATTGTGGAATGTGATGCCTCAAGACATGGAATTGGTGCAGTTTTAATGCAAGAAGGAAGGCCCCTTGCCTTTGAAAGTTGTCATCTTAAAGGAAATAACTTACTCAAACCCATTTTTGAAAAGGAAATGTTGGTCGTATTACATGCAGTTAAGAAATCATGCCCTTACCTAATAGGAAGACACTTCAAGGTACAAATATGATCCAGATTATTTTCATAACGAAATGAAAGCAAAGATATTACAATGAAATACTCATGAAAATTGCCAGAAACAGAGAAATACAGCAATACTTGATTTCTATTAATAAAATAATTGTAAAGACACTATAAAAATATAGAGTGGGAGACTTGCTAGAATGGCGGCAGCTTTATCTTTGAGAAGAGATGTGATGGCTACGCTCATTCACAAGAAGACGATTACAATGAGGCTTTGAAGGCCTTTTTTATGATAAACATGAATGCCAAAACCCTAGACATCCAAACACCTAACCCTAGGATATGAAATGCCAAATGTCATGTGAGCTATGTTTGGGTAATTTAGTACATTAACTTCTCAGGGTCGTAACTTTCGCATACGATATTCGTTTTAGGTGCGTGATAGCCCATTGGAAAGGTATTTTCGAGAAATATTCATTATGTCATCAAAATCTGACTTCGTCTATAGTTTGATTGTGGCACACCAAAAAAACATTGTTTAGGGCCCCAAAATAGCCCTGGAAATACAGAAAGATGTGTTGACATGAAAACTTCCACAATAAGCCAATTGGATTAGGTGGGTGACCACCAATATCCATCTGGAATATGTGTAGGGATTCAAACAACCCCGTAAGTGTAGAACCCTCTCCACCTGAAAGATGTGTACAGCTTCAAACAACCCCATAAGTGTAGAACCCACAATTACAAGTACATAAGAACATGTTGAACTAAAAACTGACAAGAGGATCCAGTTGGAATAGGTGGGTGGCCACCAATATCCACCTGGATCAATCCTCCCCCATTAGGAAGAAATGTTATCCCTTGCATTGAGTGCCTAGGGAAGAGAGGAAAGCAATTTTTGAATCTGAATCTTGGTGAGCTACATGCCTTGTTGGAGAAGTTGTGTTGCTTGGTCTGTGGAAGGTTGTCACAAACTTGTTGTTGGCAGGGTTCAAATTGTTCCACCAACATGTTGTCTCTGGGTTTGACAGGGCAAAGTGTAGGCACCATTGTAGGTGAAGAAACAATATCTTCTTTGTCTTCGGCAATCTTTTTTTGTTGGATAGAAGGTGTTGAGGATGTAGTGGTTGTAGTGGTATTATGTGCATCCTTTGAACATACTATGAAGATGATGAATTTTGTAGTATGAGATATTACCTTGCGGCATTGTTTTGGTGGAACATTATTTGGAACTACCTCTGGTATCCTATAGAGGTGACCTCCTAGAGTAATAATGACACTACAGGGTCTAGACTCATAGACAGCATGATGTTTCCACATATGGTTGTCCCAAAACAACATCACAAACATGGGCAATCATCTTAGCATATTCTACAACTATTATAATATTTTACAGGCATCTTATAAAGTCACCTTATACAATGAATGCGCAGTCATCTTATCATCTTCTACCTCCTCATATTATACAGGTATAGGGATCATCTTCTAAAGGAGTGTTTGGGGAGTCTCTTCTTAAGGATTGTTTGGGAAGTGGGTGGGTTCGATAGAAGATCCATCGAGAGAAGGTCAAGAGGGGAAACATCACACACTACCTCATCCTTGAAGGTCTGGATGCCATAGGACAGGAAGAAATGTTGGTTGACATGGAGATCTTGTACCTGGTGAAGCCACCCGATGTTGTATGGTTTCGGGTGTGGTGTTTTTGACAACCCCAACTGTTTGACGACCTTAGCTAAGATGAGGTTTTTCTAGATGTCGTTATCAACAATGAAATGAAAGGGGTCCCCTTCACCCACATCTGTCAATGGAAGAGGTTCTCCCCTTCTTCAGGATATATTGGTTCTTTTGGTTGAATTATTGTGGTCGCGACAGTAGCATTCGGGTCTACGTCGATGATCTATCTGTTTTCAATATTTTATGAATCAGGGTTAGGCTTCATGTCTTTGACCTTGGCCACCAATGACTATTTCGAGTGACATTCATCGATTTTGTGCCGGGGGATTTTGTGGAAGTCACACCACTTCCCAATGTCATTCTTTTTCTTTCCTTTACCCTTCTTGTCATGTGTCTTGGAATGGTTTTCTAGAGGTTGTTGGTTAGATCCGTCTTTACCATTCTTTGGTTGTTTCATATTTGCAGACCCGAATTATCTAGTGCCTAAATTTATGTTCGATTTTGACAGCATATCGATAGGCAACTCCCAATGATAATATGTTTAGGAAATCCATTTTGGTTAGGATGTACCTATGCAGAGCCCCACGGTATTTCAGAACCAGATGTCACTCAAAGTCTTTGATACCCAACTTGGTGTGCAAGGTATGGAAATAATTTTTGAAATCTGGCACTGTCTGGATCTTCTCTTGCCGTAGTTTAGTCCATCTCATGTATTGGTCTTCATAGTTATCAACAGGGTAGTATTATCCATTGGCTGCATCCACACAAAAAAAACCCAAGTGGACTCGGCCCCATATATTCTATATTCCTCTGTGGAACTTTTCTCCCAGTAATTTTCCCACCAATTTTTGACATGGGGGAGAGCCTTGAGGATTGTGAAGGTGATATTTTCCCTATTGGAAAAAATTTGAACAGAGAAATAACCTTCGAATAGATTTAACCATTTTTCTAGGGAATTTGCATCTATCTGACCTTCAAATATGGGAATATCAAAATTAACTTGTACCTTGAAGGGAGAGGTTCCTCCAAAATGGTCACTTTATGAATATGTGTTTGTTTCTATCGACAGGCATTGAATGATGTGTGAAAAATTCTCCATCATTTAGTCCCTCTGTGGTGCAAGAGCTTGCTCAAGCAACAGGTTAATAGAATCTCTTGCTCCATCGTTTTTCTTTTATATTTCCATCAAGGGTTTCTTGGGAATGCAAGAGTGATTCTCTTCAATAAAGACAAGCTTGAGACCCAACTGGCTATACTCAGACCTCGTCGGGGACATGCACTAAAAAACGATCAAGAGCGACATGCTTTGATACCATTGATCTAGATTATTTTCGAAATGAAATGAAAGAAGAGATATTACAATGAAATACTCATGAAAATTTCCAGAAACAAAGAAATACATAAATACTTGATTTCTATTAATGAAATAATTGTAAAGAGATTGTAAAAATACAGAGTGCAAATCTCCCTAGAATGGTGGCAACTTTATCTCTGAGAAGAGATGTGACGGCTAAGCTCATTCGCAAGAAGATGATTACAATGAGACTCTGAAGGAATTTTTATGATAAACATGATTGCCAAAACCCTAGACATCCAAAAACCTAACCCTAGTATATGAAATTCCAAAATTCATGTGGGCCCCATTTGGGTAAGTTAGTACATTAACTTCTCAGGGTCGTAACTTTTGCATACGATCTATGTTTTAGGTGTGTGATAGCCCGTTGGAAAGGTATTTTTTAGAACTACGCATTATGCCATCAAATTATGACTTTGTCTATAGTTTGACTGCGGCATGCCAAAAAAACACTATTTAGGGCCCCAAAATGGCCCTGGAAGTACAGAAAGATGTGTTGACATGAAAACTTCCAAAATAAGACAATTGGATTAGGTGGGAGGCCACCAGTCTCCACCTGGAATATGTGTAGGGATTCAAACAGCCCCATAAGTGTAGAACCCACAATTACAAAGAAGTACAGAAGAATGTGTTGAACTAAAAACTGACAAGAGGAGACAGTTGGAATAGGTTGGTGGCCACCAATATCCACTTGGATCAAAATATATCATGATAAATTGAAGTTCTTCTTGGAAAAATGATTATCTTCGGAAGAGAAACAAAAATGGGTTACAAATATGTTAGGTTATTACTTTGAAATTATATACAGAAAAGGAAAACAAAATATGGTGACAACTCTTAAGGAAAGAAGAAGACACAAAGGGTTTACTGAGCGTTTTCTCCATTCTGCAATCCAATTGGGTGGAAGAAGCAAGATCAATAGTGGGTGCATTAGAAAAATTTGTGTGGCAGTGATTTAATGTGGTATCAATAGTGCCTATATTTATGTAAGAATTACCAACTCAAATAGAAGATCCTTTTGGAAGTGCACACTTCTCCTATAGGAGGGCATTCAGGGTTCTTGAAAACTTACCACAAGATCAAGAAATACTTTTTTTCTGGGAAGGTATTAAAAATGATGTTCAGAATTTTGTGGATAAATGTGTGGTCTTCCAAAATAATAAGGGTGGGACAATCAAGAGATCAAGTATCCTACAACCATTAGCTATACCAAGTCAGCATTGGGAGTTTTCAATGGATTTTATTACAGATCTACCTAAGTCCAAAAAAAATAATTTCATTATGGTAGCATTGGATCAACTCACAAATTATTCCTATTTTTTTTCCCTTTATCATCCTTTTAAAGCAAGTACAGTAGCCACAGAATTCACAAAAATAGTTAAGAAGCTACATGGAGTGCCTAAGATTATTGTAAGTTACAAATATCCAATTTTCACAATAATTTTTGGATTGGATTATTTTCTTGTTTTGGTATTGTATTGGATCATATCTCTTCTTACCATGATCAATCTAAATGGAAATATAAGATTGTGAATAAATTTCTAGAAGGGTATATTTGTTTTTTTTCATCTAATAAACATACACAATTGGTAAAGTAGTTTCCCTTAGCAGAATGGTGGTACAACACTTCCTTCCATACTTCATTGAAAATGTCCCAATTTATGGAACTTTATTAATATCATCCTCCATCCATCACATCACCCTTGAAAGGGGAAGTGAAGGTTCAAGTAGTGGAGGACCACATAGAGCACCAACAAGAGTTTCTCAAACTATTGAAGGACAACTTGGTTACAACACAAAATAGGATGAAACAATGAGAAGATCAACATCATAGAAAAAGGGAGTTTGACGTGGGGGATTGGATATTTTTTAGGCTACAACTATAAAAATGGATGTCCCTCAAGAAATAAAAGGAGGACAATAAATTAGTACCTAAGTATTATGGTCCCTATAAGGTGGCGTAGATGATTGGAAGTATAGATTACAAATTGAAGTTACATGCATATTCACATGTCCATCCAGTCTTCCATGTTTCTTTCTTAAAGAAGGTAATCATCGAAAGTATCCAAGTTCAAACTATTTTACCAGATATCATTGAATAAGGGAAAATCATACTAGAACCAGAAACAATCCTCAAAACAAGGGTTAAGCA
>SNQJ01S0008355.1:331579-360154 GCA_010110895.2 Picea sitchensis | reverse complement strand
CATGTCCATCCAGTCTTCCATGTTTCTTTCTTAAAGAAGGTAATCATCGAAAGTATCCAAGTTCAAACTATTTTACCAGATATCATTGAATAAGGGAAAATCATACTAGAACCAGAAACAATCCTCAAAACAAGGGTTAAGCAGCTTCAAGATTGAGCAATTACTAAGTACCTCATCAAGTGGAAGAACCTACCAATAGAAGAAGCAACATGGAAATATGAATTATTCATGCAAAAATATCCATGATTAATCAATTTTTGAGGGAAACACTTGTTTGAATGGGAGGGGCATGTTCATCCATGGACAAAGCCCCATGTAAATCCGTACATATTTAGTTGTTATATTGGTGTTGTTGGCTAGACCCTTTAATTGTAACTGTATCCTTGTTTTCCTATATATATACCAAGGGGACCAAGTTTTAGTATCATATCATATTATACATTTTTTTTATTGTAAAAGGAGGTTTCCCCCTCGAAAAGGATTCACATTCATTCTTCTCTCTTTATCAAGGCATGGATCTCTCTCTCTCTCTCTCTCTCTCTCTCTCTCTCTGCTAGAAGTTACCTCAGGGAAACAACATGCCAACTATTCTATGATTTCCTCATTCATTGAACTTCTTGACTTATCATATTCAACATGAATTTGGATTCTAATATTTGAAGGTAGGAATCTTCTTTATCTAAAATTTTGGAAAGTACCTTATGACCTCATAACAAGATTGAAAATTTATGCTATCCTCTCATTTACAAGACACATTCTATCATGTTAAAATGTCATTCTATACTCCTTAGCAACTCCTCTTCCTCCTCCTTAGTTTCTACTCAAAAAAATTATTTCCCTATGCTTCCACTCCAATACATCATTCCTTAACCATCCCAAAGTATAAGGATGAATAAACCTAGTCATATATAGAGCATGGGTCCCTTGGACATGCATATAAGGAATCATCTCATCTTCTAAATAATAAGAACAAAACCAAAGAAACTCATTGGAAAGGATGCAAATCCTACAATGGCAATGGCTCAAAATTTATATCATGAATTAAATGATACCACCACTTTTAACTACATAATATGATGAAATTAATATAAATGGATGTATCTTTCCTCGTATACATATGCAGCATCTCATTTGTACCCTTTCAATTGCAACATGTGGAATTTTTTATAACACTTCCACATAGTCACCAAATTTTTATCCTTTTCTTCATCTGGGAGTCCTTCAATAGCCTATACAAAATACATTTCAATGCATATGACTAATTACAATAATTTTTGTTCAAATTGCATAAAAATGAGAGCTAATTTCACTCAAATGCTATCATAACATCATCATTTATTATTAGTCAAGTCCAATATAAAAAAATATTGGATATTTTAACATAATTATTAAATCTTTAAAATTCCCTCATGCTGACCAAAAATATTGTCTACTTCTCATCAATCTTATTGCCCACAATTAAGATCATTATACACTTGGTGTTTATGATGGTATGGTTCCCTAGGCTTCCTTGCAAGCCCAATTTTATCCATATTGTCCCAAGTTTGAACAAAAAAAATTTATCAAAGCCTCTAGTTGGATGAAGCTTGGAATAATATTATCTAATTCTTTGAATTTCATGAGACATATTCAAAACAGTTCTAATTCCAGTATGTTGAACACAATATACAAGCTTGGACATTGATCTAGGAGTCAACTATAATTGGTTTCACACCTTTCACTCATTTAATGAACCTCTTTCTCTCCAAAAACACATTTTCGTTGATGAAGGATCATTAGATTCTAGTGCTTATATAGAGGCTTCCATCCAAGAAGGAAATGATTCTCRGCACCAAAAATCTAAACATGATGAAGAGAGTGATCAGTTCTTCATKCTTGATGAGAAAGTATATTTAGCTTCTCTCAATCACAATGAGGAAATATTTCTCATAAATATCTAACCTAATCATGAAGGAGGAAGGGACATTCAACTTCAACATGAAGCTTTYTGAGATAGCTATAATAGGGAGGATTTCCAAGGTAGCCATAGTAATGAAGAATGGAAAGGAAACTATGACAGAAAATAACGGTACTACTCCAAATATTAAGCTAGAGATGAGGCACAAATTCCACAAACATTAGAACATATGAGCTTGAAATTTGATGGTATACTTGATCGTAATAATGGTGAAAGTGAGAATAGAAGCGTTGATCGTATATCTAAGTATCCAATGAAAAGTGCATATTTGACCTTCATTGACAAATCTGATTTTTCATCTGCACTTACTTTTGAGCCCAAAATCATTGAAGAAATTATTCTTCCTAAAAACCTAGTTGTAGCATGGATGGAGGAGACTTTCCATAAAGCAAAGTAGCAAAGAATATATTGGGCATGGGTAACTTATTCATTGTTTTCCTTTGTTTCCTTTGTTTCTATTGTGTTTTCAATGTTGACCAATTTTTCTCCAAACTTGATTGTGCCTCAAGAAGTGTTTGCTCCTATTGGGCATATCTTATGGTCATTGTTGATGTTGTGCCTAGTCTTTTTACTTACCAAACCCTAACTTACATATGCCACTCTATCAACCCGATGCATGCATAAGTATCACAACCTTATAAAATTGTGCACATGGTTCCATTGGCAGTGCCATGTCACCTAGTGGACCCACTTGCCATATAGGTTAGGGATGTAGGTTTTTTCTTTTCTTAATAAATTCCCTACATTTTACTCTTATCATTTTAGCATTTAGTTCATTTTTTAGAATTATTTCCAACACAAGCTTCCATTATCCAAAAGAAAAGTTTGAGAAGTATATTTTGAGTCCATATCCCAATGGATTAAGGCATTTATTACTCACCCTTGAGTTTGTATCTTGGCACCTCATAGGGAGGAGCCATCCCATAGAAGGAGTTAATTTTATCACCTTGTTGAGCCCAGAGAACTTACTTGGCCAATTACAATCAAAACCAAGTTTTTCCTTCATAGTTTTCACATACTCAACGGTTCCTTCAAACTTAGCCAAATTTCCCTTAACTTTTCATCCTTCAGAACCCTTCATGAATATTTAAAACATGTGCCTTTTCTTCCTTATTGAAACTTTTCTTTCATCTTGATTTCCAAATCAAACCCTCCTTAACGTTTTAGAGTTATTTCCTTGGCATCATTTCAATATCAATCCCAATTCCTTAATCGAGCCCCCTTCTCACTATTCGAGCTATTTCCTTGGCTCGATTTCAAGATCAGGATGGATTTATCAATTGGGTCCCCTTCTCACTATTTGAAATACTACCTTGGATGATTTCAAGATTGAGATCAATTCCTAAATTAGGCCTCATTCTCATTGTTTAAAAAATTTCCTTGGTTGATTTAAATATTGTGCCCAAATCTTCAATCTAGCCCCCTTATCACTATTCAATCTATTTCTTGGGCCTAATTTCAAATATTGATCTAGATTCCTCAAACGATCCCCCCATCATCAAATTTTTAATGTGTTCAAATGCATCCAAATTCAGAGACAAATGAAGGTCCATACTCTGAAGAAATAGGTGGCACTATGAAGAGAACACCCCTGGAAAGGAATCCCCATGTGGGAAACATAGCCATTTTCAAGATGGAACTCGCACATGCATCTCTAATTTCACAGGATTAAGGGAAATTGGTGTAATTAAAGTATGAGTTAAGGAAAATTCCAGTTAGCATCCCATGAGATTGAAGGATTAAGAGAGAGAGAGAGAGGTGACCCCATGTTACACATCAATATTACTCACTTCAATAGTGTCGCAAGTGTCGTCATTACAAGTGTTGTAAGTGTCGCATCTTGTCTGCAAGTGTCGCATCTTGACCACAAGTGTCACAAACATCATACTTCCATCTTTCCTATTTTGTTCCTCTAACGACATCATAAAGACACATGAGACACCTCAAAGACTAGTTTTGAAGAAGAGAAATCAATTGACAAGGAGTACAAGCCTTTTGCCACTGGAAAAACCACTCAAAAATGGTTTTGGAGGGCAGCGCTCCCCTACCCACTGTCAAGGAGTGCTAGCGCTACCTGGGCCTCTTTGGGGGAGCGTTCAAAATCTCTGTGTACCCTTTTGGGGGAGCACTACCTTTTTCTGAGCAGATTTTTGGTTTGTTAAGCTAAAACAGGGAAGAATCCCCTCAATTTCTGAAGGTGGTTGGATTCGAATAGAAGGTCAGGGCATGATCTTAGGGAAGATACACAACTGAAGGAGAATAATCCTCAACTTATCCAAAATATATCTCAAGTTGTTGGGTCTCTCCAAGGTTATATAAGGAGGCCTCCTCATGGTGAAAGACAGACTAGAGATTGATACCGAACTTATGATCCTATAAGTGGTATTAATAGAAAAGATGTGGAGATTGAGAATTACATCAAACTTATAATCCCATAAGTGATATGTCATCAAATCAATCAATGTAGATTACTTGAGCAAAGGGGTTGGACAAGGAGAACTGGAAGAAGTTGTTGCACCTTCATCAAAGGATTGTAAGTACTTTTATTTGTTCTCATTAATAATCAATGCTTGGCATGTTTCTTTCAAAATTATGTTTGTTCCACATGAGTTTGTCTTCAGTAGATAGATCTATATTTGAGATAATATCAGTAGAATAGGAAGTCCATTGTATCTTTGTTTGTTCTACAGGACCTATCGAGGAGCTCAGGATTGGAGCTCAGCCTGGACTTTGCAAGGACAAACGTCATTAATAAGGTACATATCTTTCTTCTTATCCTTCGTATGTTAGCTTGATTAGATCTAAAAGGATGTCAGTGTCCATGTTAAGCACTTTTCTAACTTGGCCTTAGGATTCTAGAGACCAAGAGGGAATTCACTTGTCCATAGGAGGATTCACCTGTAACAGAAATTGGCGACTCCACTCGGGAGGAGCTCTAATTTTTCTTTCCTTTCCTAGATCTTGTTTTGGCCCTTTGCCCACTCATTTGAAATTCTCCATACTGTCTCTTTGATTCTTAGATCTTATTGATTAGCTCTTGATTTCATCATATGCAATTTGATTAACTGAGTTTTCTTGATTTTTTGAGTTTCTGGGCATTTTTCTAAACTTTTGAAGCATAGCGCTCCCCTGCCCTTGCTATTAGAGTGTTAACACTCCCTATTGGTCTTACACAGAGCGTTGGAATGCTCTGGTGCCCCTTACACCAGAGCGCTACCCCCTTTTCTGTGAAAAAACCTCTAGATTTTCAATTTCTGAGTTCATTTTTTTCTTTTTGCACTTGCTCAGAGTCTCATACTCTCAGTACATCTTGGTATTTGCCTTAAACACCTTGTTGTCTAAGAATTGATCCTCTTTTGTTTGGAAATTTGACATTTTCTTTCCTTACCTTGAAGTCACTCTTTGTCTTTGATGACCTAGAGTTAACTTGGTGTTTTCTTCTCATTTATCTAACTGAGTGAAAGCTTTTGTGAGGAAATACAAAGGTCTGTGACCCTTTCCATTTGATCTTTGAGGTCATTTTTCTAGCATTTCTCTTTTGTTTGAGGTTTTTTGGTTCTTGTTTGCAAATTTGGTTATCTTTGTCTTTCTTGTTTATTCACGACGAGAGTTTATTTTTGTTTGTGTGAGATTTGCTTCTAATTGATTAATATTGAAGTCTGATTGACATTAGAAGTTTTACATCTGATTATCATTCACATATAAGAAAAAGGACATATTTTAGTGATTGGTTTGGATATTAGAAGGAATTTCTGAAATTTTTAGCATTACATTGGATTTGATTGAGAAACAATTGTATGAGGATGTTGCATCTCAGTGTTTGATAATGAAAAGAACTTTCTCTCTTTCCCTTAAATAGGCATTCATCGAAAGACAAGACTGTTTTATCATTTTCTTGTGCATTTTTGGGGAATTGAGTCACAATACCATCAGTTTCAATTTCATACACCCTTGAGTAAAGAACAGCTGTAAAATTATCGCTAATTAACATTTATCTAGAAGATTTTTGTTTTTAGAATCTTCCACCAACATTAGACTAGGACTAGTACTTTGGATTAGGCCGTGAGTACAACTCTCCAAAGTTTTTCAAAACAAACATTAGCATCTTGCGATAGGGAGAGAAAATCCAATTCTCGTATAGGCTTTCTGGGATCCCCCTCTCACACAAAGGTTACGCACGAGGTCGCATTCAGAAGAATTACGGAGATTATCCCTCTGTGGTTCAACTTTTTGTAGTGGTTGGATCGTATATTGGGGGTCACTTGAGGGTATACCCACGATTATGTGTGGGAGCCTCTCGAGTTGATTTCGGACTTGTTATCCTTCCCATATGTTCGAATGGGACTGTCGACTGTACCCGCCTAGGGGCTGACTGTGAGTTGGTGTCCTTAGTTTCCATAATATTTAGGTACTTACATGAGGTGATGGTGAAGGGAAGTCTCACTGTACCTAGAATAGACATTGTTCAAACTCACTTGAGCCCCTTGGAGGGTAAATCCACAATTACTACGTGGAAGATTTCACCAAGGTGAAAGTCCATTAAGTAGGTCGCCATTGTAACTGTTCCACCATATCCTAGCCCCTTCTTGACTTGATAACATGACGTTGGATTTCATCACCAACTAGTACGGTCATCGAGAGAAGGCTTTGTTTGCTTGGTTTTGATTCCTAGATTTTATTATCATATGTTGTTTATTTTCGTTAGTTGGCCCTAGATTTTCAGCATGTGTTGTTATTCTACAAAATTGAGCCTGTAGACGATAAAGGTCTTAGCCGATCACGTAGGATGCAAGGGATGCCTTTGGAAGGCTACCAACCCTTACCTCCTAACCCTCCAGAAGACAACTACCGTGGAGAGGTGGAAATCAATCTGACGCTAGGAGTGTTGTTGCTTCTCCATTAGACATTCCAGAAGGTGCTTTGGTTACGGTTGATAATCCCACTCCTCGCACTACATTTGTGTTGGCAACCCCTATCGAACCACTTTTACTCCATTTAGACTCCCTTGGGAACATCATAGACGAAGAGGTTCCACAATTACCTGAGAGAGCATTTACCGAAACATATATGGGATCCACAGAACCAATCTTTGGTGATGAGTATAGGACTCCTATTCATCTTACCACTGCAGTAGATACAAATCCCACACTTGATCGTTCTGTATGGAGGACTTCATCAGGCTCTGAGGACTTCATGAGATGTAGGTTCTTATCTTTCTCTTTCCAGCATGCTTTTAATTGTTTGATCCGGTTTGGGGAGGGAAGATATTTTTGTCTTCTTTTCGGATCTGAGATGTTGATGACATGGTTTCAAAAAGGGATCACCATCTCTAGATAGAAATTTTCTTCATTTTTTAAATCCACCTGCAAATGCTCATGCAAAGCATGTGCCCTTGTTTGAAAGGAAGCTATATTTTGTGATGTTTCCCAGGCTTCGATAATTAGCTCCATTCTTTTCTTGATATTCTTCTCCACATAGCCTCTAAAGGATGTGAGGAGGCTGGAGGATCCTTTTAACTTGGCTTCAGGGGTGGCAGACATGGTTTTTTCTAAAGGACTGGAAAACAATGGGGTAGGAATCAAACTCTCCTCCAATTCCTTGATTCGGTCGTTCAATCTGGCATTCTCTACTTCCATTCCTCCAATGGAATCATCAAGAGCATCTGTGTTTGCTCGGTGAAATCGAGAGATTTGGGATGGTTGGATGTTCCTAAGGTTAATCTCTGAACGATATTTCCCTTTCTTATTTGTTACATCTCTCTTTTCAATAATTAAATTTTTAGATTGGATGTCAAAAACAACGCTCTGGAATACGAAGGATTCATCTTCGTCAAAGATGTTGGTCTCAGCTATTTCCATTGTCGAACTATGGTGCATCGTGTCCATGGGATGATAAACTTTGTGGGACATGTCATCCACACCAGTCTCAAGTTGCATGTTCTCACTTTCAGTTTCTGGCTCTTCCGCCTACCCTACAACGTTTTTTCTCTTCTTCGTCACGGGAAGTTTGTGAGAACTATCAATTTTTCTGCAAGGAGGGTTCTTATCTCCTCCTTCGTTTGAATAATTTTGGGTTGCTTTATTACTGGGGTGGGCCCTTGAAGCAATGCTTTGTGATGTCATTCTCTTGGGAGTGTTGGCCAGGGACTGGACACTCTTCTCACCGGAGCCTTTTACTTGGTGTCTGTACAATTTAGTTGTGCTTTGCAATGCCTCTGCATCGCCATCATCAGGAGCAGGAGTATTGTTTCCATTGTCTATGTCTTTGTTCAGGCGTGGATGGATAAAAGAGATGTTAAAGACAACGTCTAGTAAAAGTTCTAGAAAAATCCCATTAGGGTCAAACCCTCTTAGCCTTTCAGCATATCTTAGGTTCAAATTGTTGAAATGGCATGTGAATTCGTCAATCTTGTTGGCGTTCCTGAAAACAAAGTCCCCGACTTTCCAAGGAAGAGGAATGAACTATTTTTGTCTATTTCCATGGAAAAAATGCAACCATTAGTTGTATTGCCTTGCTATTTCTGTAAAAAACATCTTGTCTGTGATGTGACATGGAAGGAAAGCAGGTTTTTCCTTGGAGCCAAAAATCATCATCACACTATAATTTTCCATTTTTTCAAGTGTCCCCTTCCTATCCAAAAACTTGGTTTCCTGGGTAGACATCCGAGGAGCATCCTTTCCTAACAATAAATCTTTGAAAACCGAGACAAATTCATTAAAAACCTCATAAAAACAATGGGAGGCATTGTGCCTCCACAAGGCCTAGTACCAGAACGTTACTGGGTCGAACTCATAGTTTATCTTCTTGGACAGAGACAGTTTTGGAAATGGACAACAATGTGCTATCACGAAAACCAAGTAGGATGACATATAAAATTTATGTTCTTAATTGAATCATGACAATTGGAAACAGATTTCAATGGAAATTAGCTTCCCCAAATCAAAAATGAATTGTTCCTTGACTGTGAAATACAAAATATAAAGAACCATGCGGGAAATGCTTGTCGTGGATTCATGTCCCGTTATTCTTGTAAACAGCCAGGCAATTTCCCAGAATGGATTTCTAAAGGAAATGACCTGCAATTTTGTGATATCTTGAGAAACTTTTGTCGGGTCTTCTAGGAACTCGGGCAAGAGGTCCAACCCGTTATCATGTTTTTCTAGGAACTACTTGCAGTCTTATCCTTTGAAGGTCAATGTTAGCTCCGACAATCTTAACATCCTGCAAAATACCTGAGGCTACAAAGAAACATGAGAATGGTCGCGCAATGGAATAATTCCTTGGCTTGAAATATATTTTTCGGTGCATAAAGAGACCACCTCCTTATAGTCAAAAATTCTAGGGACGTAGCCTACATGAGTGATTCTAGAGGTCCAAATCACTTCATTCTGGGTGGAATGGGATGAATAGTAAGAGTATGCCTTGGACCACTGGAAGTTATGGTCGTCACACCTGAAGATATTCATTGTATCTCCATAGAACTGTTGTCGATCTGTTGTCATAAATTTATGAGAACGTTCGTTTGCTCTAGACGATGTTTAAAATGAAGAGTGGAAGGGATAATATAACCCTCCACAAATCTTGGTCCAATTCTTGTGAATCATATATCTCCTCGAGCCTTTCGCTCATTAATGAAAATCTCGATGGTTGTTGCACGATGTGTTGTTAGCATTAAAGACTATTAATTCCATACTTAGAAGTGTGAATATGGCGGGTACGATGAAGAGAAATTAAGGATTGGATATTTCATGAATGCGCCAACGCGACGACCCGTGAAAGACATTCCATGATGTTTGAGATGAACAATCGGAAGGGATAATATAACTCTCTGCAGATATTGGTTTAATGCATATTAATGGGAGATCTCCTCGATCATTTTTCTCATTAATGACAATGTTGATGGTTCCTGCATGAGGAGTTGTTAGCATCAAAGCTTACTAATTGCATATCTAGAAATAAGTATGAAGGTCACAGGGACGGGAAAGAGCAATTAAGGAATGGCTAATTATCAAAAGAAGTCGGTTGGGCTTAAAAATAGGGGAACAAGGTATAACCATGAGAGGTGAGGGCCTGACGGTCAAATTGTATGTCTTGGAAGTTTTGAGTGAAAAACGCATAACACGGAAGAGGGCATGATGGGACAGTCCAGAGATCAATTTGTATATCGTGGAACTTCAGGTACTATTTGAAGACCACAGAACATTGGAAGAACAACCGTGATCCCGCCTGTCTGGGAACCCGCAATCAAAAAATTGGCTAAGTATGGAATAGGGAAACAGTAGGTCGGACTCATTTTCTCTAATATATTGAAATTTGTAATAGATATCCCATCACCTGGCAAGATATTTTATGCATGTTTATGGGAAAGTTTTGTAGCGATAGTCAATGTGACTATCTCGTACAGACTTTTTCTTATTAATGATGGTTTGCATGGTTGTTTCATGATGATATGTTATCATTAAACCTTGGTCGATGCATGCTTTGAAAGAAGTGTGAAGGTGGCGGGCACAGGGAACAGTGACTAGGAATTGGAGATTTCGTGAACTTGCCAACCCAAGGATCCGTGAAATAGATTCCATGAAATGGGCAAGTATGGAAAGAGATCAGACGGGCTTCAAACTAGGGTGACAAGTGTTCCCCAGGAGACGTGACGCCCCGACGGTCAAATTGTATGTCTCAGAACTTTTGGGTGAAAAATGTGTAACACGGAAGAGGGGATGATGTGGGAGTTTGGCAGTCAATTTGTATATCACAGAATTCTAGGAAATCTCCTCGAGCCTTTCGCTCATTAATGGAAATATTTATGGTTCCTGCATGACAAACTATTAGCATTAAATCTTACTAATTTCATATCCATAAATAAGTACGAAGGTGGCGGGGACAGGGAACAACAATTAAGGAATGCATAATTATTGAAAGCGGTCGGTCGGGCTTCAAAATAGGGTTACAAGATATAACCAGCAAAGGTGAGGGACCAAGGGTCAAATTGTATGTCTCAGAAGTGTTGACCTCAAAATGCGTAATGAGGAAGAGGGCATGATGGGGCATTATAGCGGAGAAATTTTATATCCCGTAACTTCAGGTATTGTTTGCAAGTCGCAGAACAATAGAAACATTATCTTGAGCCCACCAGTCTGGGAACCTACAATCAAAAAAGTGTCTAAGTATGGAATAGGGAAACGGTAGGCCAGACTCGATACATAGTGGTTGCACCATGTGCAACCATGGAAATGTACCACGTCATGAACAGACAGCCAACTTGCGACTAAGTATTGAAAGGAATGTTGCACGGTCGGGCTCATGATGGGGCATTCGAGCGGACAAATTGTATATCGTAGAACTCCGGGTATTGTTTGCAAGTCATGGAACATTGGAAACACAATCTTGAGCCCGCCAGTTCGGGAACCCGCAATCGAAAAAGTGTCTAAGTATGGAATAGGGAAACAGTAGGCTGGACTCGTTTTCGCTAATATATTGAAATTTTTAATAGATATCCCATTACCTGGCAAGATCTTTTCTACATGTTTCTAGACAATTTGTGTAGGGATAGTCAGTGTGACTGTCTCCTCGAGCCTTTTTCTTATTAATGACAATATTTATAGTTGTTGAATGATGAACTCTTAGCATTAAACCTTTGTTTTTACATATTTGGAAAGAAGTACGAAGGTGGCGGACATAGGAAACAGTGACTAGGAATTGGATATTTCGTGAACCCACCAACCCGAGGATCCAAAATAGGGTGACAAGGGTTCCCTAGAAGACGTGAGGCCCCGATGATCAAATTGTATGGCTCAAAAATTTTGAATGCATAATGTGTAACACAGAAGAGGGGACGATGTGGGATTCCGACAGTCAATTTGTGTATTGCGGAGGTCCGGGTGTTGTTTGCAGGTCACAGAACAATGGAAGTGCAATCTAGAGGCCAGAATAATTAATTTTCATTGGGAAGGGAGCGAATGTGGTGGGGATGGAACAAAGCGATAAATTATTTGAAACTTTTTGTGAACCCGAGTAGAGTGAATCTTGCGATTTGGAGAATCCCTTGGTGGAATTGTAGATCACAGAATTTTTTGGTGCAAGATGTATATCACGGAACACATGGAAAAAATTGGGTAAGTATGGAAAGGAATGGCAGTCATTCGGAGTACCGTAAATGATGGTTTAATGCATCTTAATGGGAGATGTCCTGGATGTTTTTTCTTGTTAATTCCAATTGTTTTGTACCAGTGTGTTAAGTTGTCACTAGTAAAACTATAATTAATGTGCATTGGGAAGGGTGTGAAGGTAGTGGGGATGGAAGGAAGTGATATATGCTTTGAAATTTTTTTGAACCTAGGTAGAGTGAATCTTGTGAGTTCGAGGAGTCTAGGGTGGAATTGTAGATCACAAAAGTTTTGAGTGAAAGATGTATATCACGGAACAAGCGGCAGGAGAGTTCGATAGCACCAACCCCGGAAATCATGGCCATAAAATTGGCTAAGTATGGAAAGGAACGACGGTCGATCGGACTCGAGATGTGAGGATATAGATGGAGATGAATATCTGTCAGTCGGCCAACATGGGAACCCACAATCATTGAAAGGCGACTAAGTATATCACCAGAAAGGGATAATAGAGGGGAACAAGAAAAGGGAAAAAGGGGTAAGTATCTCACATAACAACATCTATTGTTTGTTTCTTAATGCCAATCTTTTCTAACCCCTGGTGAGTTCTCACTAGTAAAGGCATAAATTGAAAATCACGAAATTTTTTGGGTGCAATATGTATATGATGAAACAGGGGGCATAAGTGTTTGATAGTGCTAACCTGGGACACGGTGATTAGATAATTGGCTAAGTATTGAAAGAGACGGCGGTCAGTCGGGCTCATGATGTGAAGACATAGATGAATATGAGCATCTGCCAATCCACCAACCTAGGAAGCAGTTATCATAGAAATGCAACTAAGTATAGAACTAGAAAGGGATAATAGAGGGTGTTGGCCCTTGACCAAGTTTTGGATATCCTTGGTCAGGTTTGACCTATTTTGGGACTTCGACAGGTTGTCAAAGGCTGAGCGTCGAAGCAGAGATCATGGGATATCGGCCCCTTGTTTAGGGATTTTTGGGTTTTAGGCTTATGTAACGGGTATGGGGATGTCGGCCCATGGGTTTACCCATGTTTAGGCCCATTTTGTAATGTAAAAATAGAAATATAGGCGATGTAAGTAAGGGTGTGATGCTAAGTGAAAAAGGGAAAGTGAAGGCCAATGTTCTAAGTGCAAGTGATAGTTGCAAATGCTTTGTGCATATTGTATGACACTTGTAATGCTAAGTGAAAGTCACTGTAAGGGACTGTGTAAATGCTTTGTGTTGTAACCTAGCTCAGGGAAGGAGGATCTGGCGAGGTGTGAACAAATATCCTTTCCTATGCGGAGTAGGACCTTGAGTCTCTGTGCATGTAGATGATTGACAAAAGATAATAAAGAAGACGAAGAGTTGGTGGACGTAGCCCCAGGCTGGGGTTGAACCACATATATCCTATGTTGTGATTGATTTGTGCATTATGGTTGTTTTATGGTTCATATGATTAGTGCTTAGTGCAATGATGAATATGATAGTTTAGTGCCTAATGATGTGAATGAGATGCTAGATATGATCTATGTTGATGTTCTTAGTGCTTGAATGTGTAGAATCTTGTTGCATACTGCGTTGCACTGTAATTAGGGTTTATCTGCGCTGTGAAAAAAGGTTAAGTACTAATGAATGACAATTGCTAAGTGTTGTGTTAGAGTATTGTAATCACATATATGTGGCTGAACTAAGGTTGCAAACATTGGATTTCGGCAACCACCCCTACCTCTACCTAGGGTGAGACTTCATTTGCTTCACAGGTGTTGCCAAAAGGGCTGGTAGTTAGGGTTTTGTTGGTGCGATGTTGAAGCGTTGAACCCTGGGTCTTCCCCTATGCCAACAAATGGTTCTGTTGTCGGGACCTGAAACTGTGATTGTTGGGAACTAACGAAAAGAAAGAAAGAAATTTGCATAGATCGGTTGCTTTAAGTGTGTAGTATTCTACTTGATTGTGAAGCTCTATGCTAAGAAAGGAGGTAGATTTGAAGAAAAGAGGTAAGATCTGAAAGATTTGTGCTATGATAAAGGTAAAGTGAATTTTTTTTATTAAAGAGGTAAGATTTCAAATCTTTGTGCTTTGTTAAAAATAAGATAAGTGAAAAATTTTGTTTCGAAAGTATGGATCTAGGTATGTTTGATAAATTTTGTCCTAGTCTGAAAACTAGGGCACAGTTAGAAGAAAGAAGGTTTGATATGAGTAGATCTGATAGAAATAATGAAAGATATGGTATTCCTATGCATAGAAAGAATGTTTGGACTAACAAATGGATGTTGGATCCTAGGAATAACTTTCTGCAAGTTAGCCACCATGATCCTAGTGTGCATTACAAGAAAGATTGGGGATCATTTAAGAGAAAGAGAGGATTAACTCTTTGTTACAGTTGTAGAAGACCGGGACATCTTGCTAAGGCATGCCCTGGTAGAAAACCTAGTTTTCTTTGTTGTAAAGCTATGGACCATGACATTCTATATTTCCCTAGAATGATTTCTATGGTTGAAAGAATGAATATGAGACAAGAAAACCCCGAGGAAGGCCAATAAATTGAGACCATGGTATAACCCTAGAAAGAATCAGAGATTGTATTACTACAAATGAAAGAAACCCTGAATGACCATAAAGATATCAACTTATCAAAGATATTCAAAGAGAAAGAGTGCATAGAAACAAGAATAGGAGACTTCGACTTAGACTGTGTCTCGGATGAGGAAACACGGATGAATATTGTGACAGAAAGAACTTGGGAAATTTTAGGAAATCCTGCTATGATTCCCTCATTGGGAGGAATAGGAATATTTAGAGGAAAATTGATAACCCTATGTGGAATACTTACCTAGACATCTATGAGTGCTCATGGCACTTCGACAGAAGAAGAATTTGAGGTTGTTAAATTTATTGAGAACAACGCCCCATTTGCTATGTTACTAGGAAAACCCTGGATTGAGAAAGATCAAACCTGAAGAAAAGAAGAGGAAGATCTAGAACAGAAAAACCAAGAATTAAGAGACTTCGTGGCTAAGAGAATAGCACACTTACTGGAAGAACAAGAAAACTAGTCGAAGCTACTGTGGACTAGAAATATGGATGTCGAAGTTGATAGAACACAAGAAGATTTGAAACACCTGTCTGTAAAAGAGATTATAGCACCTACCCCAGAGAGAGAAGAAGTATTGGCCTTGAACCCCAGGAAAGACCACCAACAACACGAAGTTACTATGCCAAGAGGAGATAAGAATCAGAATGGAAAGAGGAATATTGAGACACAAATCACAGGGAAGAAGGCTAGAAATCTCGGCAAGAAGAAAGAAAAGTTGGAGAAATTACAGGAAGTTCCAGAGAAGACTTCTTAGAAGGAAGGTCTCCAGAATTCAAACTTCGTCGGAATATCAAAGCAACTAAGATTGGCACTTCGCCATGGTGGAGCAACATGACCATTGGAGGCATTATAACCATTAGATTGATGTTCCCAAACGGTTAGAACAACAGTTATGATCAGGAAGCTCACCATCGGACTGTTGGGACCACGTCGTAACGGACAGAACTGCATTGATGAAGGCTTCTTGTTCGTTGGAGGGATTTGTTACATTGTTGTCTACTTATTTCGTTGACTGTTGCGTCGAGCACACTTTCATGAATTGTATCGAAGCCAACAAGAGAACTCATTGTTATTGTGTTGTGCTTAATGAGACTTCACTACCTATTCTATTGCATTCAGCATTTGTTTATTGACCTGAGTTATCCAATCTTGAGCGTGCATGTCGGGCGAACTCAATGTCGCAGAAAATTCTATCGAAGAAGTTCTCATCAAACTTATGTCTAAGAAGGTGATTTCCATCGGAATTCAAGCTTCATCTACGAGAGGAGTGCAAGCCTCCCTGTCAACTGCTCATGGATCCGGACCATCCCGAGCTGCGTCTGAGAAAAGAACCAAGCATCGAGATGATTTGGAAAACGTGAAGTTAATCCCATCCCTCATGCCCGACTACATCCCGCCTCTATCTGGCACTATGAATCGTGATAGTGTCCCCAGGGACTTCGACTACACCTTGGTCACTGTGTACCTCCCGAAGGGGATATGCACAGGCAAGCTTCAGTTGGATAAGATCATGACACTAAATATCAGCGACTTTAACCTAGGGGATCAAAAGAACTTCAGCATGCTCGTCCCTCATAGGTATTTGACTAGGACGAAGGGGAAGAAGTCGAGGATAATCCCCCAACCATGGACTATGGACCTCTCGCAATCCACCATCCTGAACGTGATGAAAATACCCCATTTTAGAAGGCACCCAGGAGGTTAACGCATGCGTTAAAATCCTTCTATCGAGATTCCATGGAAGTTATTTATGGCTAGACAGATGCATCACCGTCGACCCGGTGTTGATCCATCAAATCACCAGATTGAGCATGCAGGGACCAGACCCACAAGAATTTTACCCAGGGAAGGTTGCAGACCACGCCCTGGTGCAGAAGATTAAATATACATATGACAACGTGGATAAGGGGAAGCGAGGCTACAAGGTAGCCTCCATCCAGAATGGTGTAGTGTGCCTTGCTTGCCAGTTGATTGCTGGTAAGCTAGTCTAGAAGAACAAACCCATGTAGGTCACAGGGTTTGTTGTTGACCTCACAGGGAAATGTGTGGAGGGGCTACAGATGAACTGGAAAAAGTACTTAGTGAACCAATTAGACCAAAATTGTCGCGAAGCTCAGGATCAGGGTTATGAGTTCTATTTTAGTTGGTTGTTGATCCTCATTGCCTACATATCTTGGGAGATGCCAGAAGGTGTGACCTTCCCTGAACTAGATACATTTGAACCCTTAGCCGCGAAGTTCACTTCACTCTGGTATTTGAACGATATGGGAAAACAATTAAAATCAAATGCGGTGTTCCACACCTACTACCTTCAGTTAAAGAGGGATATTGAGGTTGTCCCTCGTATAACGCCAAACACCCTGCACATGTTCATGCCATTTGTGAAGTTCCATGCAGACAGACATTTTATCTACATCATTGCATGCAAAGATGAACACAAAGAAGAACTACAGAATTACTACAAACTCACAGATGATGACCTAGAAGAAATAACTAAGGAATGGTCTACAGAGCTCCTTATCCTTGTTGACCCCACATAATTGTCTGATCCTGAACTAATCGAAAGCCCGGTGGTTACTCGTGAAGGGAATTATACACCTAGAACTAGCAGAAGGAAGAAGACAGAAGAGGTATAGCAGTTGAGTAGTGCATCAGAAGAAACTGCCTCAGAATCACCTGGAGGAGGAGGTGATGACAAAGTAGATAAAGAAGAGAACAATGGAAAAGAAGATCATCAAAAGTAGTAGTTCGAAGTAGCTCGAGCCAGGCTCAAGGATTTTGAGGCGGATCTACCTAGATCAGAGTGACTTGAGACAAGTCACAGGTGAGTGTTGGGGGCCTATTGGCCCTTGACCAATTTTTGGAGATCCTTGGTCAAGTTTGACCTATTTTGGGACTTCGACTGGCTATCAAAGGCGGAGCGCAATTCGAAGAAGAGATCACGGGATCTCAACCCCTTGTTTAGGGATTTTTGTGTTTTGGGCTTATGTAACGGGTATGGGGATATCGTCCCATGGGTTTACCCATGTTTAGGCCCATTTTGTAATGTATAAATAGAAATATAGGCGATGTAAGTAAGGGTGTGATGTTAAGTGAAAAAGGGAAAGTGAAGGCCAATGTGCTAAGTGCAAGTGATAGTTGTAAATGTTTTGTGCATATTGTATTGGACTTTCAAGGATAAGTGCAAGTGACTGTAAGTGACTGTGTAAAGGCTTTGTGTTGTAACCTAGCTCGAGGAAGGAAGATCTGGCGAGGTGCGTGTAGATATCATGTCCTATGTGGAGTAGGACCTTGAGGCTCTGTGCATGTAGATGATTGACAAAAGATAATAAAGAAGACGAAGAGTTGGTGGACGTAGCCCCAGGCTGGGGGTGAACCACGTATATCTTGTGTTGTGGTTGCTTTGTGCATTATGGTTGTTTTATGGTTCATATGATTATTTCTTAGTGCAATGATGTATGCTTAGATGAATATGATAGCTTAGTGCCTAATGATGTGAATGAGATGMTAGATCTAATCTATGTTGATGTGCTTAGTTCTCGAATGTGTTGAATCTTGTTGAATATTGCACTGTGATGTAATTAGGGTTTATATGCGTTGTGAACAAAGGTTAAGCACTAATGAATGACAATTGTTAAGTGCTTTGTTAGATTATTGTAATCACATATATGTGTCCTAGCTAAGGTTGCAAACACTGGAGTCCTGCAACCACCCCTGCCTCTACCTCAGGTGAGACTTCATCTGCTTCGCAGGTGTTGCCGAAAGGGTCGGTAGTTAGGGTTTTGGTGGTGCATTGTTGAAGTTTTGAACCCTGGGTCTGCCCCTATGCCAACAAAATGGAAGAAGACAAGGGAAAAATGGGTAGGTATAGAGGAGGGAAAATAAAGGGAGAAACAAACATTTAGTCTCAGTTATGTAATATACTTGGGGGTCCACAAAGACAGCTTCAAGTTTAAAGAGAATGTGTTTATATTTATTCTAATAGTATTCGTATTAATATATCTTAATAGATTATTTATAGTCCAAATGTAAAAAAATCTTCCAATTTGTAGGGTGTTTTTTGACTCGCAAATTTCGTTCAAACACATAACCAATAGGAAAAAAAAAAAACATATATATATATATGACGTAACATTTTTTATATGCAAGGATATTCTCAAATAGAATAAGTTGTAATATATGCACAATATTGAACAGGAACATGACGACAACACCTGAGTAGCCATGTTGAAATAGAGTTATTAATTGATTCTATTTACGGGGCCCCGAAGAATGAAAGCAGGACGGGTCCACCCATTTCTTTCTTAAGTATTGGGTGGGCACCACATAACTATGTCCTATCACAAATTATTCTTCCATGTAAAATGTAAGGAGCGAATAGAGTAGCTTTTATTTAAATCGAAGTGTTGGGCAGGGGAAAAAAAGCTTGTCATGCATGTTTAACTACAGATCAAAGAGTCTTAAATTCTTGTAGAAAGAGGTTGAATTCATATATCAATACCTGTATAGGAAAATGAGTCAATTTAAAAAAACAAATACAAAATAAAAATAATATTAGACATTGGAAAACACCATAAAAAAGACATCAAATATTTTATATTCAGATAAACTAGGTTGCAAAATACAGCTGAGATTATTTCCCAAAATAGTAGTCTTGAAATAGTTCAGCACATATTCTCTGAAATTTAAATGTGTTTTCCATAATGACTACGATTGGGGCTCCCGTGAACAAAAAAAGAAAATGTGTGAAATAATCAAGCATGTAGACAGTATTTAATAGATTTCAACTTGATCATCAAATGCTTGCTTAGTTAAAAACAACGAGTTGAATATCAATTTCGGGTCTTGGACTTCATGGGTGTTGCCAAAAAAAATAAAATAAAAAATAATATTAGACATTGAAAAACACCATAAAAAAAGACATCAAATATTTTATATTCGGATAAACTAGGTTACAAAATAAAGTCGTAGATTATTTCCCAAAATAGTAGTCTTGAAATAGTTCAGCATTTTTCATATTCTCCGAATTAAAATGTGTTTTCCATAATGACTACGATTGGGCCCGTGAACAAAATAAAATATGTAAAATAATCAAGCATGTAGACAGTATTTAATAGATTTCAACTTGATCATCAAATGTTTGCTTAGTTAAAAACAACGAAGTTGAATATCAATTTCGGTCTTGACTTCATTGGGTGTTGCCAACTAGATCCATCCTAGCTTCTTGAATAGTTTGTATTTTCTAGATATGGCCTACCTACACTAGTTGTTTATTCAACATTCCATACCTTTGTTAAGTGTTAGTTTCCCTCTATCATAAAAAACTTCAGTTTAAGGTGCCTTCCATGTAATGAGATCTTGGTCATCCACATCTTAGACAACTTAGATATGTGATTCAAGCCCAATTCAAATATGAGGGAGTGGTTTTATGTGACGACAACTTTGGGGTGGGGATTATGTTAGCCAACAGAAGTTGAGACAAAAATTCAAGTATCTTGTGACAGGTATTCTCCCTGTATTCGATCGCTTGTTTGGTTGAAAATCGATATTTCCAGGCTGTTCAATTTATTTGTTTTTCCAGAATTAGAAGGGCATCTTGTCACCTACAAAATGATCCTCACTACATATAGCTTCTTCCAACAACACAAATTGGCAAGTGTATCAAATGCCGCAGATCACATCATAATATATATTTCCTCATAGAGGCGTATTATCGAGGCTCACAAAATGGTCTGGAATATTCATAAGTGACACTAAATATTACTCCATGTCTGATTATGATCAAAAGGAAATTATAAATTTGATCCTCATGAAGGTGAGAAACTGTATGAGTGGTTGAATCAATATTCTAAAATTACAGAACCTTTTATCTCGAAGTTGTAACAGACTTGATAGATAACCAACTTCTATCTCAAAGTTTGTTGATCAACCTATAGATGTAGTAACAGACTCGACATACCATCAACTTTAGATCACTACTAGTACTAATGTCAATGTAACAAGTCGACCTAGGTCTGTGTGTGTAGCTTCAAATTTCTCTCAAGCATCCACAATGTATGGACTCCAAGCTCCGTGATAGCTTTAGCTTGGACATTGACACCTGGGCGATGGAAATGGGGAACAATTGCATTGATTGTAAGTGGTAATGTGGTGAACAAGTAGGCATGCCATTGTCAAAGCACTTAGACCTAAAGGTTGTCAGACCTGCAAAAGAGCATCAACTTTAGTGTTGCTTTGTCAAAACAATCATAATGTTGTTGTGAGTCCGAAATCTTTGACGCTGGGTGTCCCTGCGTAACCATGACCTCAACATTGTAGGGTACATGCCGCATATTTACTATCTAACATTGCAAAGGTTAATGTGATTTACATAAATGACGACGAAGTCGCATTGCATTGGCACAAGCAATATTAATTATAATTAATTAAACATCCTTAAAGGACGTGAATCCCAAACAACACCTGAAACTTTTCAAATGTACCATGGGTTAAAATAATACACTATTTTATATTTTAAAAAATAAAAAAAAAAAAAAAAAAAAAAAAAAAAAAAACACACATAAAAAAAAAATTAAGTTAACTAAAATTAATATATAATCAACTCAGATTCCCAGAAGCGATCAAATTACCTAGAGCTAGTTTATTTCCATCATGTTGGTTGGGATATAAATATCCACCACCGTGACAAAGAAAGAAGGTAGTAATAAAAGCACCTGTGCAAACACAAGCTAGTGATGGAAGCACTCTATGACCGTGAAGACACTCTGTGCCTATCGACCTGTGATCCCGATGAACAAATCAAGAGATGCTTGCAGTAAGATGATGGTGATTTATTTGAACCAAACAAATCAATACTTCAAGCATCGAAACTTTCATTTTTCAACATAGAATCTATTGCAATAAGAAATGCATTCTCCTTTATTCAAAGCACGAGAAACAAAAGGAAAAATTGATATTGGGTGGAAACAAATCTAGAATATCCACTACATCAAGGTCTCTTATAAAGAATGAAACAAAATCATTACATGAAGGTGGTAGTAAAGCAGGATTCAAAACCAAATCATATACCCTCTAATACATCAAACTTCTTGTAGAAGGTGGTAGTTTAAAGTAATCTTCATAAAGTGTTGCAAAGTCCATAACACAGAATTCCTTCCCATTAAATTTCCCAGTTACATGTCCATGCAAGCATTAGAAACTTTTGAGAGCCTCATTCCCTGGTTATATACCCACCTTCAACTACCAGGACAATATTCTTGCAAAGAGCACCAAGTTATTCGATCCAGATGTAATTATATGCATAGGAATAGTGAAAAATATGCGCAGTAGTGATAGAAATTTGATTTTATGTGGAGTCTATTACTACATACAGAGGAAAGTGAACAAAATTTAACAAAGAATCAATTTCTTTCAAGTCTATCATTAATCTAAGTCGTTCAACAAACTTTGACATAGAAACTTATGTAATTTTAGGATGTTGATCCAACCACTCATACAGTTTCTCACATTTGTGAGGATCCAAATTTATAATTCCCTTCTAAGTATATATTTGTGTGCTGAGTAATATTTGGTGTCACTTACAAATATTCCAGACCATTTTACAAGCCACGATAAGTGTGACTCTCCGACGAAAGATAAATTCTTTTGTGGTCTGCATAATTTGATACACTTACTAAATATGTGTTGTTGGAAGAAGATATATACTTCAACAAAGGAGCATTTTTGTAGGTGATCGAAGTCCCTTCCAATTTCTAGTAACAAAACAAAATAATTTCAACATACAAATCTTCATGCGCACTTCAACCAACCAAAGGATCGAATAAAAGGAGAATACCAATCATAAGAAGATAATTTGAATTTTGTTTCGAAGTTTCTATCAAGCACGTAATTTTTTTGCTCAAAGTTGAAGTCACATAAAACCATTCCCTCGTTTTTCAATTGGGATTGAATGGCATCTCTAACTTGTCTCACATGTGGATGACCAGGAACATTACAAGGAAGGCACCTTAAAGCCCAAGTTTTCAATGATAGAGGGAAATGGGAATAAGTATTTAAAGTGAACGTTGGAGGATGATAGTACAATCTTTTGTAAATATTGGTTTAATGCATTTTAATGGGATATGTCCTCAACCTTTTCTCCTATTAATGAAAATATTTTTGAATATGTGTGGTGAGTTGTCACTAATAACATATGAGTTAACATTTCCATATGCAAGCATATTCTCAAATATGACAACCTGTAATATATGCACAGTATTAAAGAGGGACATGAATTCAACACCTTTGTGGATGACATTGGGGTAGCACAATATTGCACTCTTACTATGATGATGCCTTAAAAAAACTAAAATAACCAAAAAAAAAATCCATTTCAAGATAGACACAAAAAAATCATTAGATCCCATAATATTCGCCCGTTAATGCGTTTTAATGGGAGATGTCCTCAAGCTTTCGGCTTATTAATGCCAATATTTTCAAACATGTATGGTGATTTGTCACTAGTAAAATCATAATTAATGTGCATTGGGAAGGGAGGAAGGTGGCGGGGATGGAGGGGAGCGAAAAAAAGGGATGATTTTAGGGGCTAAATTTCGCTCATGGCCTAATTTTCCATGGTTTTTCCCTAAACAAGATTTGTTATTCTAAAAATTATTCACCCAAACATTATAGGATAAAATTATTTTACCTTAAAAATCCCCAAAATTTTATACAAACTATATAAAATCCTTATAAATTTGAATATTTTTAAAAAAATATCACCAAACATTTATAGTTGGCATATGAAGAATTAGTAAGATTCACCAAGGTTTCTACATTTTAAAATAAATTTCCATCCTTAAAATCATCCATGGCGAAAAATTCTTTCAAACTTTTGTGAACCCTGGAGTCTGTGAACCCTTGAAACTTTGAAGACTCGACTAAGTATGGAAAGGTGGGGCAGTCAGATGGAGTCATCATAGGTAAAGTCAGGCTTTTGATTTCGAGGAGTCTGGAGTCGAATTGTAGATCACCAAAGTATTGGGTGCAAGATGTATACCCTGAATACGGGGCATCAGAGTTCGATAGCGCCTATCCGTGAACCCACAGTCATATTGGCTAAGTATGCAAACAAACGGCAGTCAGTCGGACTTGTGATGTGAATATATAGATGGAGATGAGGATTTTTCAGTTCTCCAGCTCGGGAACCCGCAAGCATAGAAACATGACTAAGTATAGAACCAAAAACGGATAATAGAGGGGAAGAAGAAAAGGGGAAAATAGGTAAGTATAGAAGAGGAAAAATAAAGGGAGATAAGAACTTTATCCCTCACATAACAAGACTTAGTCTCATAATTATTAAGCCATAGAAACACATTAACTATGGGTTATGAAGCCATAGAAACACATTAACTATGGGAAAAACATTCTCGGCTATGAAATATAGTTGGAGCTCAAGAAACTCTAGTTCAAGTCCAAAGAGATGTTGTTTATATCTATTTCAACATTTTTCATATTATTTTATTTTAGTAGTATTTTGGGTGGCCCAGCTGTAAAACCATGTTCCAATTTGCATTTCTCAAGTGGAGATGTGTTTGTGAAGACACATTTCCTTGAACCAAAGTCCAAGGGAAAGGAAAGTGAAACTTCGAGTGTTTGTTGAGCAGACACTTGTTGAAGATTAAGAAATGTATTTCCAAGTGCACGTATCATTTTCATAGTATTAATATGATTTATTTCATGTTATTTGCATATTCTTATGAATGCATTTGTCATAGATTTTTCAACCTTTGTCATGTCACTATGGTTGCAACATAGGTGGTATCTTTTTCAAACAGTGACCTTCAAGAACAACACCAAGACAGCATCACACTCATGTTTATCTGGTCGTAGTAATCACGTACAAAAATATTCTGTGAGGGGATTTTGGCTCAGGCACTCCCAGTATTGAAAATTCATACTTGCAAACTGGAAATAGAAAACAGCAACCAATGAACAGGAATGAAACCACAGAACTGAGACTCACGGTAAATGCGAAAGGACATAAGCACATCCCATGGCTTGTAAACTACAACAACATGTCCAACTGCGGATGCAGGACCCCAACCTTGCAAAGTTGAAGAAAACAAGAGCAAGAATAAAAAAACAAATGACTGAACAAGTACCAAGAGGCCCAACTGCAGCTGCAAGACCTCAACTCTGCAAAGTTGAATCAAACAACAATAAGCATCATCCAATGAACCAACAAGCAAGCATCAACCAGTCAACCAGGAATACTGGTGAAGAACAATATGCCCAAATTCACTGCAAACAAGATTCTATAAAAAAAAACGGAGTAAAATGTATTGTAACACGCATGTTAAGAAAACATTTCAGGTTGTGAGGATTGTGTAAAGGCCTCCCATTGATTAAACATTTAAGAAATTTACAGTTTGCACGGTTCGCATTCTGCATCCGCAATTGAAATTGTGCTTCTGTTGCTCCCCATTCACGTGTAAGTTTCACTGCCATGGTTGCATCCCTATTTGTTGTTTGTTTTTTTTTCCATTTTGCAAGTAAGAATTTTCAATACTGGGAGCGATCAAAATCCTCTTGCAGAACATCTTTCTATGTGACTACTACGACCAGAGAAACAAGATTGTAATGTTGTCTTCGTCTTGTTCTTGAATGCCAATGTTCGACATAGAACCCACCTCCATCACACCCATAGTGACATATAAAAAAGGAAATTGAATTTTCTCCTCACATACAAAAATGGTCTACAAGAGGATTTTGACTTAGGCATCTCCAGTATTGAAGTTTTTCACTTGCAAAATGGAAATAGAAAACAACAAACAACGAATAGGAAGGTAAACATAACAAAAAAAAACACCTGGCAATGGGGAACGGCAGAAGTGCAGTTCCAATCGCGGTTGCAGAATCCCAAGCATGCAAACTGCAACAAGAGCAACAGGAAAACAAGAGCAACAGCAACAGGTAAACAAGAAACCAGTGAACAAGCAACGAGAAAGCATCAACCAGTGAACCAATAATCTGAAGAACAATATTGCCCATATTCACTACAGACAACATTGTAAAAAAAAAAAATTGGACAAAAATGTATTGTAACAGGCATGTTAAGTAATGCAAGAATGAAACCGTGGCACTGATACCCACCGGTAAATGGGGAAGGACAGAAGTGCATCCCCTGGCCTCCAAACTACAACAATAGTTCCAACTGTGGATGCAGGACCCAACCTTGCAAATTTGAATCAAACAAGAGAAACAAACAAACAACAAATCATTGAACAAGTACCAAAAGGCCCAACTGCAGCTACAGAACCTCAACTCTGCAAAGTTGAATCAAACAATAATATTCATCATCCATCGAACCAATGAGAAAGCATCAACCAGTAAACTAGGAATTACGGTGAAGACCAATATTGGACAAATTCACTGCAGACAAGATTGTATCAAAAAAATCATAGGAAAATGTATTTTCTCCTCACATACAAAGATGTTCTGCAAGAGGATCCTGACTCAGGCATCTCCAGTATTGAAAATTTTCACCTGCAAACTGGAAATAAAAAACAGCAAACAACGAATAGGAAGGTAAACATGGCATCGAAACCCACTCATCAATGGGGAACAACAGAAGCATAGTTCCAATCACAGTTGCAGAATCCCAAGCGTGCAAACTGCAACAAGACCAACAGGAAAACAAGAGCAATAGCAACAGGAAAACAAGAAACCAATGAACAAGCAACGAGCAAGCATCAACCAGTGAACCAGTAATGGTGTTGAAGAACAATATTTCCCATATTCATTGCAGACAACATTGTATAAAAAAAACAATTGGAGGAGAATGTATTGTAACATGCATTTTAAGTAAACATTTAAGGTTGTGAGGTCTATTAGGTAAACATTTAAGTCTATCAGGATCGTCGAAGGGCCTCGCGTTGTGTAAACATTTAAGAAAGAATGCAGTGTGGCAGGTCTATTACGTATGCAAATTAATTATTTTATTATTTTATAATAATATATAATAATAACAATAAAAAAAATGGTAATAATAATAACAATAGAGACTATGCAAAAAAAAAATTAGTCAAAGGAGACAATAATATGAAGTCAACTAATAAAAACCTGACTCTCGATGCTCAAAACTTCGGATATCTAAACATTTTAATAAAAATAGTAAAAATTCAAAAAGACCGTAGATGATCAAAAAATTTGGATATGCTAACATATAAAACATTGGGAATAGTGAAGTTGGCAATAAGACCTCCAATCTGTTATCCAATCAGATCATGACATATATGGTATTTTTTACTATACGCAAATCAATGTTTTTAGTTCTCTAGTTCCAACAATAGAGATTATGCAAATATTTTTATTCAAAGGACAAACTAATATGAAGTCAACGAATTATCGATCGCTATAGTCCCTCTACACCTTCGGCAAGGACTAATAAACTTGAGAAGAACCCTTTTGAGTAAAAGTATTGCCAAGATGAATTAACTATGATCCTAATGATATTAGATTTTTTTTATGTAGTAGGACCAATCTAGGCAATGCTTGTCATGTCAACACTAGTTGTACAATGGAATGGGATGTCATATTATCTCATAATTCCTTTTCAAAGAGAGGGAAAATCCTTTTCTTATTCAGGGGTAAAGTTGTTAGAAATTGAACACAAATGGTTTGATCATTGCGGTTTGATGCATTTGAAAGAATCCTAATGACTGACCTATTGAGTGAGGCATGGGTGCAGGCTCGTTTCCATTCAATCAGTCAAAGTCTGAAATGTCTCCTCACCACAATTATCTATTTGACGAGAAGTATTACCTCAATATGAGAATTCAAATCCAAAAACTACTTCATTTAGTTTGAAATTCTTGAAATACGGTCTCAGATCAAAAAATGGTGACACAACTATCACCACTTTTTTGGTTCTATTTTTTTAGTTTTTCAATATCGATGTATAATATTTTTATAGGGGTTTTTCTAAAAGGTGTATTTTTTGTGATTTTTTTAAAAATGGTGATATTGGTATCACGATATCCCCTATTTTATTCAAGGGCTATTTTTCTTATTTTTTTAGTATTGATGTAGTAACACCATTTTGTTTTTCTTTATTCAAGGTTTTTTCCTATTTTTATTTTGTCATTTAAAGGTGATATAGTTCTCTACTTTTTTGCATCGTCTTTTTTTGTTTTTTGTGATTTTGGTACTACCAATTTTTCCTAATGTCTATATTTAGGATTTTTTAATTTTTATAAGGGATGGGCATTGGCTAAAATTCCACCTTAAATTCCTTAACTTTACAAATTTTAATTAAAATTTTACCTTCTCATTATAAATGAGAAGAAAATTTTCATAAATTTTACAAAAAATAAGAAGATAAATATGTTTAATTTTGCTAAATTTTAGTTAAATTTTAGTGAACATTTAAAAAAAAACATTGTATCACTCTCCATGCCCTCCTCCATGGGGAAAATTCCAAGAATCACATCCTCACATCAAAACCACGTTGCTTCCACCCCTCTCTCTCCATGCATAAAATTACTCACAGTTGTCCAAATTGGGTTAAATTTGGTCAAATTTTGCCATTTTTAAAATTTCTTACATGTAGAGAAGGGGGAAATGTCCTCACTCCCCACGCCCCATGTCTTTCCCAATTGTGGGAAAAGTTTACCATTTTGTGAATTTTCTTGCATAGAGAGAGTGGGGTGTGGGGATTCAAAAGAGTGGGTTAATTCACATATGGTGACCAATTTGAAAATAAATTGCAAATGATTATGAAAGATCACAGTCATATGTTGGAATTCAATGCTACTTTAAGGTATTTTATTTTCATATAAGTTTTCAATGTACTATAGTCGTATAAGAGGGAAGAATCCATTTTAAAAATTGAATCTAAATGGGGAGGTAGAGGGAGGTATATAATTACCTTT
>SNQJ01S0008355.1:301959-322608 GCA_010110895.2 Picea sitchensis | reverse complement strand
AATATGAGGGTCGATTCCTGGCATCTCTTCATATGACCAAGAAAATACATCTCAGAATTCTTTGAAGAGTTCGGTGTAGATCGGGATTTCTTCTAGTGAACAATCTGCACCGATATGTACATTTTCAATCTTGCCATGGGTACGAGAGATATCGATCATGACGGTAGGATAAATACTCTCCATATTTCCTTTAGTATAAATGTCATGCGTATCAAGTGGAACTACAGCGTGACCGACTATCTCACTCAAAGTAGATCGAAAATCATCTTGTTCAATTCTTTCAAGCTCTGGGAGAAAATAAGAGCGGTGATGCATATCGTCCCAAGGTTTGTCGGAACCATTCATGGCTTAGATGATAGCTTCTTCCGAAGGCAAAGTCTCATCTAGGAAATCATGTGAACAAGACAATGAAGTGGCCCACACGGGCCTAATAACGAGATCATCCCTGTACGTCGGTGAAGTAACAGGATCGGGATCAGCAGAAGAGTCAAGAACATCTTGATACACAATCTCCAATGTCAATAGTGGCATGGCCATTCTAGCATGTGACTGACCTTCACAAGACAAAGTCGGGTAAGGTAGGTTTCATGGATCGCTAAAATAAGAAGTGCGGAAAGGAATGGACCTCCCTGTCAAAACGGGCCTACTGGACATGGCATAAACGTGATGACTCGGTGTCGTGAAGTCGAAAGTACCCATAAGGGAAGAATACATTCTGACATCGATATTATTAGTTGTTGGCTGAGAATTGTCAATCACAAGGATGGAGTATCCAACAGATGCATTGGGACTAGCGTACGCAAAGGATAACTGGTCGATCGTCACGATCTTCCCTTCATGAGGAAAACAAAGAGTATAGAAGATGAATCATACGATGGTGGCCATAGCATAGGTCCAATTGCATCCTAGTAACAATTTATAATCAAGAGGTGCATCAACTACCTCGACCTCCACCTCTATCGTCTTCCCACCTAAATGGACCAGAAAGGCAGGAATAATATTGTGAGGGTGCAAGGAATGACTGTCAAAATAAGTCAACATGTTTGATGACTTGGAAAGAGTCATAGAACCGAGAGATTTCCAACAGATCAGGGACACCACACAAGTGGCAACACCTTCATCAACAACCGCGTGTTTGATGGTATACTTTGAGTACTCCACGTGGATTTGGAATGCCACATGGTAAGGCAAGAGAGGCTTCACATATGTGACATCAAACTTGATAACTTTTGAGTCACTGGGTTCTAGAGCTCCTAACCTAGATAGTAAGGAATTCCTCTATGAAGGACACGTCTAGAGTACCTCCAAATCCGACATCGCTCAAGGGGTTTGACCCAGGTCCTCAACAATAGAGTATTTTTGGGCGGCTCTAGCATTTGGATTGTGGGTAGAGTGCTTGAGTAATCCTTTCAGAATATGAGGCGGTAGCTCTGGTTTTTCAATCTGTAAAGTCGTCTCCAGAGGAGAAGGAGGAGATTCTAGACCAGGTATATCTTTTGAAGAACTATAATCTCGAGATCAAGTGGTTACATTAACTTTCACATCGACCATATTGATACACAAACGGTCGTCGTCTTGCAATGGAAGGTTTTGACTCCCACCAGTCGCATTTTTGGCGTTTGAGGAGCTCGAGGCCATGTGTTGGTTGTGCGGGAAAGGATTCATCAGCACAGCGGGTGGTAGAGTTAATAGCCTCGCATCTTCCACAAGTTTGGGGCATAAATGAGTAAGGTGGTCATCTATACAAATATTAGAGGGAAATTTCACCTTACGTCTTTCTCGTTTTCCCTCTCCAACATTATTATTCATCTTCTCATTATTACCATTGTCCTTGGGTTTATTATTATTTTTCCCACCCTTACGATTATTACGTCATTTATTATTATTCCTACCTAGTTGTTGTTTACCATTTGGGCTTTTCGACGATTGCACGGAGTGTACATTTACCGACTGAGTGGGGTTGGAAGACACAGATGAAGTTGGCCCTCATGCAGACTGGTTTAAAGACAACTCTTTCAAATGGCTTGTCACCAAGTCTGCGGATTTTACATTGGCGGAACCTACAATGTCATCGGCATGAGGTCCAAGATTTTTTCTAGGGTCATAATTTGACCGCGGTGCATCCGAAAGAATGTGGTATAACATCCCAAACTGAGCGTATATCATATCTAGTTGTTGGGCTTTAAAAATCGCTTATTCCTCAGTGGTAACCCCGACAATAGCAACATCCTTTGAGATAGGAGGGTGAAAATACTTAAGGAACCATTCTAAAATAAAGGGAGGTATTGAGGTGTTAATCGACCTCTTCCGTCTATGCCACTCCTGGATATGATCTGAGATATGAGTGGCGGTGTCTTGGCATAAAGTCGACAGAAGTTCTAGGCCATCATCGTAACGAACCGAAAATTGGAAGTGGTTAAGGAAGACCAATACCATCTAACTAAATGTCCCATATGCACCCCTAGGTATCTCGATATACCATTTCACAGTGACCCCAATGAGGGTGCATTGAAATAATCTTAATCAAATAGAATCGTCATTAATGGAATTTGAGGAGCACCATAGGTGAAAGGTAGTAACGTGATCACCAACATCCTCACCATTCTTACCTTCGAACTTCGGAATGTCTGAAGGAAGCTTGGTGGGGATGGGGGGGGCATGTAGGATCATGACTCATAGGGTCTCTCATCAACTTAGACAATTCTGGAAGATTAAGCGTGGCCAGAAAAGGGAGATGGGGTTGCAACATCTGGCCCAAATCTCTTGGGAAAGATTGTGTTTGAGGAACTTCAACCCATCTAGGGTTCTGGAAAGAACCATGGCCCTATCCCGGATTGTAAATTCCTCCTCCAGGCTGATTCATAAAAGATTGGTTGGGCATCATTCCAGTAGGAATGTTCTATTGGAAGTTATAAAAAAATCCCCCAACTGGATTGGATACGGGTTGGGGGTTTCCCAAAGCATGAAACTGACCTCCTCTAGCTGGGAATCTAGAGGATAGAGGTGGATTCGTCGTTCCAAATGTATTGGTCGGAATCAGCACCAAGGAGGTAGGGGTATAGGATGGAACTTGAGCAGAAGCTTGTCCGCTAGGTTGGTTTCTCCACCCTGAGGCGAGAGGATTATACCCGAGGTTAAAATCAAGAATGCCTCCCATATTAGGAGTCGTTTGAGGGATTTGAGAACCACCAAACGAAAATGGAGTATAAGGAGGTGTAGTGCCCCCAAGCCCAATACTAGCATTTATTCCAACATCTAGGATGGCATTCGAAAACTGCGAAGTAAATTTCAGCATACCATAGGAAAAAGGACTAGATGCCATAGGGATGGATTGAACATTATAGATCGGTGAGTGACCAAGAAACCCAAAAGGATTTGAGGCAAGAGATTGATCATTCACTATAGGTCGATCCATAGTAATGATAGGTACCTCCGGCACTATAACCATTGTGGTTGCAGGGGTCGAAGGGGTGCCATCAACTATAGTGGGTGTGGGAGTCGAAGGGCTCCCAGTGTTCTGAAGACTAGGTTCAGTACTCATCCTTGTAGAATCACAAGTCCAAACAGTGGATGTGTGTGTACCGCGCCTAATAACTCTACGCCTTTTAGAAGGCAAAGACTTGAAATCCAGTGGTAACTGTAACAAGCGACGGGATCGGTGGGGACACTGGTCCGACTCCACGATGACTTAAGACTCTAAAGACAAAAAACAAATCCTAAGGCCAACTAGTAATAAAAGATCACACCAAAATTCAAACGTCCAATATGCACACAAATGGGATAAAGTGGTTGAAAGCAGCCTCCCTCCCTAAAGAATGTATGTCTCTCCCAAGAGGGGCCTAAGACTCCCTGCTAAAGATCGGAGGTAACATAATCGGTTATAAGGGCCCTTGTGGGATTAAAAACCAGTTGGTCAGATCCCCCCGGAGAGGTAATCCTCCATAAAGGTTGTTTGTTGTCCGACCCTTATCTGACCTAGGGTACTTGCAGAATAACCCTTGCAAGTAACCTATGTGGCACCTAAGTCAAGCAACTAATAAACCAATGTATAACCGATGCACAGGTGAGTAGTCGTAAGTCAGGTCCATCGTATGGGCAAGGTAGAAAAGCCCAAAACCTTGAAATTATTGCCTCTCGCGGAGGTAAAGGCACTAGCAAGATCCCCAGATACGAATATATCCCCAGAAATATCTCTTACGCTAAGAAGGTACTGGGGGGATATTCCTTCAACCAACCTCACATGACCTCGTCATTAAATCCAGTGTGAGTAGAACCTCCTGATATTACCAATTATACAATGGATTTCTCCACTCCCTTTATCAGACACATATGTTGATTTAATTGCCTTGAAGAAGTTTACTCACAAAATCATATTCCAAGGCACTAAGTCATAAGTTAGTTTGTGCACCCTAGAAAATAAAAGTGTGACTAATCAATTTTAAATTATAGAGTTAATTTTAGTGGTCGTGATTACTCAAAAAGGTATGGTAGTGAAACTCATGATGTTATGACTCTGCAAAAAAAGTAAATATGAATATAATGCAAAGTCCTAACTTAAATTTTCAATGAATGATATGCTTCTAAAAACAAATGCAATTTCCAATTTCAACTCTGCAATTCTGTAGTAAAAATGCATCTTTCATTACATGCACTAAGCTAATGACAAGGACCCAAAAGACCAAAATTCCAAGCAATGCAAAATGCCTAATATTTTTGTATTTTCAATATAATAAAAATGAAAATGCATGGACTAAAAAGCAACCTGATATATAAACTATATTGTGTATAGAAAGAGATAACTCAAGAAGGATACCAAGCATCAAAACACCCAACCAAATGTACAAGGACAATCAAAATGAAAAGGTGATGATAAATACTCCGCCCAAAAATTCAACCAAAGATAGGTTTCCTGTCATCCCACAAGCACTTAACAGGAACTATAGAGACCTAAGAAGACTCAGCAAACATAAAATCCTACCCATCAACCACCAAACCCAGCAAACAAGCAAGGAAAGCTAATGTACGTCGAAAAATAGATCATATGTACACAGCTTGCAGAGGGACAGCCTACGTATGTACACAACTGTCAAGGAAAAAAGCGCATATATGTTTCAAAAACAAGGCCAGACAAGGGAGAAGGCTGAAAATATCAGACCCAAAGTGAACAGAGGTTGTCAAGCAATGATACGATAAGAAATGTGATAGAAACGAGAGAAATCTAAGGAGAAAATTACTCCAAACCCTAAGAAAGAAAATTTAATCCCCAGTATGGTCGCCAATTTTGTTACAAGGAAAATCTCTCTATGGCTAGGGTAAACCACAACAAACGGAAATGACTGCAGAAATCAACTCTCTTCTCAAGTATGCTATATAAACAAATATGCTAGAAAGACAAGATAAAAGGCCTACCTCATCCAGACGTTCTATTGGCATATTTATAGGCAAAGTCTGCTTTTCATTGATGGAAAGAACAACAGCGACGATGGCATATTGGCAGCAATGACGGCAAACAATAAAGAAGGAGACCATGAGAAATTGTTGTCTACAAGCTCAGGAGGACGAGCACAGGGTAGAGAGTTGGAGTTTCCAGATATCCAGAGGTTATCAAGAAGCAGCAAGGAGCGTGCGTAGGATTCCTTAGAATCCGTGAGTTTGCAGAAGGAATCAAGCTCCGGAGGAATAGCGTAGAGTTTCACGCAGAGCGTAAGTGTGTGTCAGGGCCGAGGTTAACTTCATTTCCAAAGCTCGGGAGAGATATAATTTTTTAGATGCGCAAACGAGACCCAAAGTCATCAAGACTCGTAGAACGAGTAAAGGTTGAGACCCTTGAACACTCAAAAAACCTTCTAAGTCAAAGAGATCATAAGCTTAGGGTGAGAAGCCTCAGCATCCATCCGATCAAGAAATTGACGGTGTTGATCATCTCATATAACAGACGTTGGTCATATGAGTGACCGTGGGCTTGAGGACCACTGGAGGATTGTGACCGTCGGATCTGCAAGCTAGATCAATGGCAAGGATGAATTGTGGGGAGCGAAAGAAGAATTAAACATCTTGCTAGTTCCAATCCCACAATTGGTCTAGATCATCAGATCTCACAGACTTTGATATTGATGATTGTGGTTGATCCAACAAGCGATCAGATTAAGTTGGATTGATTTGTAACCGTCGGATGCGCAATCTCCAGATCAACGGCAGGGATAGATTGCGAAGATTGGAAAGAGAATTAAATATCACGCTAGCTCCAATCCTGCAATTAGTCAATACCATCAAATCTTATAGCCTCGAATATTGACGATTGTGGTTGACTCACCAACGGTGCACAACTTCAAGTTGTGGAGTTTTGGTGACGATTTAAATCACTCGCAAGTTGTGGTTCTGCAACCTTCCTTGATCGTTGATCTTCTTCGAGAATATTCACAACCGTCGGATCACTTTAAGTGGAAGGATAGGATAAGTGGAGCTAAAGGGTTGATAATTTTATTATCCAAATACCCTTTAGCCATCGGATCAAACCTGAATTCCCGTCAGCCATCGAATCACTTTAAAGTGGAAGGATAGGATAAGCGAGGTAAAATATCTAAGATCTCAATTATGCAAATTTTCGTCAGTTGTTGAATCATTCTAAGTGGAAGGAAGAGATAAGCTAGAAGAGTTTCATCATAGACAGATCGAGCCATCGATCCAAGATCATGATCGATGAATAGAATTTAGTTCGGGTATAAAGATGTGAGGAGGTTAAGCTTCGAAAAAATCTCACTTCATATTTTTCAGTTTGAGATTTGAAAAACCTGAAGCTCGGAGATCCGGAAATCCGAAATGAATAAAGACCATCGGATCTGGAGAACATACGATGACTGTTAGATCAAGGAGATCTACATCAGTAGATCACATCAACAAACGACGTCAGCAAGGATATGTGGCAGACCACGTTAGCAAGGACATGTGGTAGACCAAGTCAGCAAGGACATTAGTCGTCTGATCTGAAAGATCACTTCGGGTGCATTCTCAACCGTTGATCATAGTACAGTGGAAGGATAGTGTAAGTTTGAAAAGTTGAAATCCCGAAGTTATGAATGTAGAAGTTCTGACAGTCGTCCATCTCAATGATTGATTAAGTCCTAGCCGTCAGATTGAACAATGAAAGGATGAGTGTAAGGATCAAATCTAACCATTGATTTGTTTTCATGAAATAAACCGTTCGATCTGGTTGAAAGGTAAAATTCTCGAAGTGAACCAGGACTGTTGATCCAAGAGGGACACGCATCAATGGATTGTCAACTCCGGAACTTTGGCATATGGGAAAAGCAAGGTTTGAGATTTGAAACTCCCAGACCCTAGAAACCCGAAGTGAATATCAATCTTTCGATTTGAGAAGACCTCATGTCGATAGATCGTGAACTCCGGGTGGAAGCACCATCGAGAAAGCGGAGTTTCATAATCGAGACTCCTGAAGCTCGAAAGGCAAAATCGATCTCATCTGTCGGTTTGGAGGGCCACATGTCACTTGTTCATTAAGACTAAGGATCATGTGTAGATGGAGGAAAGAAGGCAGGAAAGGAATATATATCGGATTCGTTGATAAAAGGAGCACCGTCAAGATCGTGAGATCGACGGTCCCATCGCATTGCAGGGCCAGAACATGCTTGTGTCTTATTTTTTCATGAGCGAGCTGCAATAGAAACCACGTTTTTGGAGAAAGGACATGTGGAGGCTATTAGTGAATTACGAGGTGAAAAGTGGGTTTCCCTCAAACCACCTTTGGTCGCGCCCGCAATAGCATGGTCACATGAGTTCATCGCCCAAGGTCATATCGAGTGAGGAGATAGCATGTCGCTAAGCTACACTTCGAAGTTCGGGAGATCGGGAAGCACCTTTTGAATAGGTGTTTGGCCACCGTCAATGGTCACATGAAGGAAGGGGCTTAGAATACAAAGAAGCCAAAATAACTCTCTACAACTAACGGAATGGAGTGATTATATCTGCCAGAGAATTCGAAGAGATTTAGGGTGATTGCCAGAGGAGCTGAGGAGTCTCGAGGTAACTTCCAGTGGAATGAAGACTCATCATAGAAACAATTGACAAATGGAAGAGAGTCAAAGACTATAACTGCTAGAGAAGCCAAAGAATCTTAGGATAACGGCCACTGATGAAGAACAGACTCAGTATGATCACCAGAGAGAATGAAGAGTTAGGGGTGTGATATGGCAGAGGACTTGGGATGATAAATATATGCAGAATAGAGAAAAGATGTTTTGCTTATTTTTTATAGTTATTCATGTGGGAAGAAGCAGGTTGTGCACAGGAGATAAATCCCACAGAAGAGGCGTAGCACAGAGAATGGAAATGGTGCACATAGCATAAAACACAGAAGAAAGACATAGAACAAAATGCATATCTAAGAGATGAAGAGAAATCTGAGGTGCACATGCAAACATAGAGCAGAATAATAGAAATCACAAGAAGATGTGAGTAAGAAGACATCGATGCAGGCAGAGAAGAGCAGTGTAGCAGAACAGTGATGAGACTGGTAAGTCATTGATAAATATTGTATCACTGTAATAAATTTCTGTAAAAAAGACTTATATCTCAGGGTGATAGGGTGGTGCTAGGGAGGATTGTTGTCCTCAGAGTTTCAAGTGGGTGCTTGAACACAAGGAGTTGTAGCTCCCATCTGGTTGTAGCCATAAAAACCAAGTTGGTAGGGTGTTCCAAGGGAGAACTATTATTCTCTGTTATACAGGTTGGTCCATGTGTAACTGGAAGTTGATGCTTCCATCCAGTTGGTGTTGGAACACTCAGGGAGTTGGTGCTTCCTTCTAGTGGGTGCTAGAGAATCAAGAGAGTTGGTGCTCTCAGCAAGTTGTTGCTTGTAAATCAGAGGTGGTAGCCTCAAAATGAGCTGGTTCTCATAAGAATGATAATGTACAGAAAATAAAGACTACTTATCATATCAAGAAGAAGAGGTTTTCTCCCTTTATGGGTTTCCTCAGGAATATATGTCTCTGTGTATTTCATGTGTGTTATTGATGTTGAATATTCTATTGCTCACTTCCCTGCATTATTGTGATCATCATTGAGTGTTCTGTAAAGAGTTTAAAATGGTAATAATTGTTTAAGAAGAGTAACAACTGATTCACCCCCCCCTCTCAGTTGTCCAACAATTGGTATCAAATCCAGTTCCCTTTATTTAAGGGTAGATCCTAGAGATTAAACATGACTAGCCATGAAGCAACTTAAACCAACAAGACCCCTTTGTTCAATGGAACAAACTTTCCCTTCTGGAAAATTAGGATGAGAACCTACATAATGGATTTAGATGCAAATGTCTGGGATGTGGTAGAGAGTGGTTATGTAAAGCCAGTTGTACTAGCTAATAAATATGACAAGCTAGAATTCAGCTTCAACTCTAAGACTATGAATGATATTTTGAGTGGGCTTTCAAAAGAAGAATTTGTAAAAGTTATGCACTTAGAATCTACCAAAGAAATGTGGGACAAACTCATTAGCAGTTATGAAGGTAATGAGAAGGTAAAGGATGCCAAGATTCAAACCTACAGATTACAGTTCGAACAACTAAAGATGAATGAGGATGAAACAGTTAATAAATTTTTCTTAAGAGTTGAGGAGCTTGTGAATTCCATGAAGGGTCTTGGTGAGAAGATTGAAGACGTATTTTTATTTCAAAAAAAATTGAGATCTCTGCCAGATAGGTTCAACCCAAAGGTCTCTGCTATAGAAGAAATTAATGATCTAAAATCTCTGCCTTTTGATCAACTTCTAGGAACGTTGACTGCATATGAAATGAGGATAGTTAAATATAAACCAACCTCTAGAGAAGCATCATTTAAAGCATATAAGAATGAGGATTTTGAGCCTGATGAAATTGAAGAAAAAATTGTGAGAAGACTAAAGAAAGGATCAAGCAAGTATCAAGGTAAGTTGCCCCTCAAATGTTTTAACTGTGGAAATATAGGTCACTTTGCATCTAAGTGTCCACACAAGAAGGACTAGAAATTTGAAGGTGAAGAGAAGTGAAAATCCAAGAGATTTGTTAAAAAGAAAAGTTTATGTGTAAACAATGATGACTTTTCAAGAGACACAGATAGTGACCCTTCTTGTGAAGATAAAGTTAATGACTTTATGCTTATGGCCAAAGAGGATTACGATAATAAGAGCACAGGAAGTGATGTTAATGATGAATAAGTTGTGGTTGATATGGAAGGTGAACTACTCAGTGATTTAAAATAGATTGGTAGACTCAGACTTGAGAAGAGAAAACAAAAACAATTGTTGATGCAGTTTGAAAATAATGGTAGAAAACCTGATGAAGACTTTGCCCTACTAAAAGTGGAGTTAGAAGAGGCAAAGAAAATAGAGGACACTCTGAAACAGCAGTTATCAGAGAAGAAGGCAAGATGTGAAGCCTTGGAAGAAGAGGTGGTAAAAACTAGGAAAGAGATGGAGAAGTTTAAAGCATTATATCTCCAAAATATTCCAAGCATTAAAGCCTCAGTATAACTAATTGACATTCTGAGCAAACAGAGATCTCCTTTGTTGAATATGTATTTAGGCTATGTAAGTGGTTCAAGCAGCAATCATCCATAAAGCAAAGAGCCAGTAAAGATGATCAAGTTCCAAGTCAGCCGACAATCAGACCATGTGAATACTCTGCCACCAACAGCTAATGAGGACAAGATGATCCCTGATCAAAAACTAGGACATCAGCAGATGGAGCAACAAATGCCAAGAAGAAGGCCATCCTTCAGGTACCAAAATTTCTTCCATGGTTACTTTTTTAACTGCTCTAATTTTGGTCATAATATTGCAAATTGTCAAATTAAGTTTAGAGACATGCAACTGAGGAGATCAAGAAACAATCTTTGCAACATAGAACTAAACAACCAATGAGTAAACAACGTTGCACCAATCTCTTTGACCTATTGAACGATGATCTCGAATGCTATAACTGTCATAACTTCAGCCAAAAAACTGCAAATTGCCATCTGAAGAATTACAAAGAAGATCCAAGGATAAATCTCTTAGCTAGAAATGCCAGCACATTGAAAAAGAAAGATAGTGAAAATTTGTTCTAGTACTTTCAGCTCAAAAACAAAAAGATCCCTGGAATATCGACAGTGGATGTTCCAAGCACATGACTGGAGACAAGGATAAGATTTTGTCTATAAGTAAAAGAAAAACAGGAAATGTGACCTTTGAAAATGATGAACCAGGTAAAATCTAGGGTAAATGGATGGAGAGTTTGAGTAATGGAAAAGGAGATGCCCAGGATGTTCTACTTGTAGATGGTCTACAACATAATTTTCTCAGTGTAAGTCAAATTTGTGACAGAGGCTATGAAGAGGTGTTCACTTCCAAAGATTGTAAGGTAAATAATGTAAACTCGGGACAAGTGTTGGCTAAAGGCAAAAGCACAAATAATAATGCATGTGTGCTGGAAGAAGATAGAAAAGAGTGTCATCTAAGAAAAAATGATGAAAGATGGATATGGCATAGGAGATTTGGTCATCTAAACTCTGACCACTTAATCAAGCTCAAAAATCTTGAGGCAGTAAAAAATCTTCCAAAATTATCAAAGCCACAAGATTTTGTGTGTAAACCCTGCCAAGTAGGAAAGCTAACTAGGACACAGTTTAAATCCAAAGAGCTCTACTTCAATAGAGAAACCACTCCAATTAGTTCATATGGATTTATGTGAACCATCAAGACAGGAAGGCATGGGGAAGGAAAACTACTTCATGTTGATCATTGATGATTACTCCACACTCACTTGGGTTGATTTTCTCAAAAAAAACTGAAGCATTTGAGAAATTTAAAATATTTAAAGCTTTAATTGAGAATCAAACAGGAAATAGGTTAAAATAAGTAAGATCAGATAGAGGAGGAGAATTTATGTCAAGTGATTTCAAGGAATTTTTTGATAAACATGGGATCAAGAGAGAATACACAATCTCGGGAACTCCACAGCAAAATGGAGTAGTTGAGAGGCTGATGAAGGAATCCCAGTAAGAGAGGTGAGCAATATTGAGTCTGTTATAGAGGACACAGCTGAAACTAAAGATGAACAGGTCCAAGAATCAGAAGGAGAAGATTTTGAATTAGATACAAATACTCTACAGGACTAAAATAAGAGATTTCATCCTATCAGGGGGAGTATGTGTTGGTTGAATATATAATACCTCCGAAAAATACTACTTGATAGTAGCTCTAGGGGAGCATGTTTTATTTGACATTGATGCTTCGAGGGAAAAGAAAAGGTGTGGTGCGGATGCTATAGTTGGAGGTCCAAGGAGAACAGAGTAGTCCTTCAAGGTTTCCATCAATACCAAAAAGGGGATATTGTTGGCATGTTTACAGGAAAGAAAAACAACAACGATGTCATGTTTATATGCAAGAACAACAACAACGATGGCATATTGGTAGCAATGACGGCAAACAAGAAAGCAAGAGACCATGATAAATTGTTATCTAAAAGCTTTCGGGGAGCAGTACTTGAGAGGCTGAGAGTTGGCGTTTCGGATAGCCAGAGGTTATCATGAAGTCCACAAGGATCATGCATAGAATTCCTTAGAATTTGTGAGTTTACAGAAGGAATCAAACTCAGGAGGAATGGCCTTGAGAGTTGCATTACACAAAGCACAAGTGTGCATCGGGGCGAGGTAACTTCATTGCCAAATCTTAGGAGAGATATTATTTTTCAGATGCGTAGACGAGACCCAAAGTCATCATGACTCGCAGAAGGAGCAAAGGTTGAGACCCTTGAACACCGAAGAAAATATTCTAAGTCAAAGAGATCGTATTTTCGGGTGAGAAGCCTTGGTATTAAATGCGTCAAAGAAATTGAAAAGCGGTGTTGATTGTCTCATATAGCGAGGCGTCGGTCATATGAGTGATACGTGGGCTTGAGGACCATTGATTGTGACCATTGGATCTACGGCGAGATCAACTACAAAAAAGGATAGTGCGAGGGCGAAGAAGAATTAAACATCTCTCTGGTTCCAATCCTACAATTGGTCTAGACCGTCGTGCGGAATCTCATAGACTCGAATATCGACAGCTGTGGTTGATCCAACAAAGCGATTAGATTAAGTTGGATTGAGTTATTACCATCGGATGCGCAATCGCCATATCAATGACAAGGAGATAGGTGTGGAAGTCCGAAGGAGAATTAAATATCGCGATAGTTCCAATCCAGCAATTAGTCGGGATCGTTAGATCTTATAGCCTCGAAGATCCAGCGATTATGGTTGACTCACCAACAGCGCACAACTTCAAATTGAGAGTTTTGGTGGCGAGTTAAATCACTCGCGCCAAGTTGTGGTTCCACAACCATCCTTGATCGTTGATCTTCAACCCGAGTATTCTGCTTAAAATTGAGGAACACTTTAAGTGGAAGGATAGGATAAGAGGAGCTAAAGGGTTGAGAATTTGATTATCAAGCTACGTCAACCATTGGATCAAACCCAAATTCCCATCATTCTTTGGATCATTTTAAAGTGGAAGGATAGGATAAAGCAAGCCTAAAGATTCGAGATCTCATTTATGTGAATTTACATCATCGTTGGATCATTCTAAGTGGAAGGATGGGATAAGCTATAAAAGATTTGAGTTAGCGGACATATTGAGCCATCGATCCAATATCATGATGCGATGAACAACATTTAGTTAGGTATAAATATGCGGGGTTAAAGCTCGAGAGAAAAATATCACTTCAGATTTTACAGTTTGATATTTGAAAAACCCGAAGCTTGGAGAGTCGAAAATAGAAATGAATAGAACCATCAGAATATGGAACATCGATGGCCAGTTAGATCGAGTCGATCATCGGATCACGTCGAAACAAACCATGCGGCAAGGATATGTGAGACCACTTCGGCAAGGACATGTGGAACCACATCGGCGGGTTTACAAGGCCTCCGTCCGAAAAGATCGCCGGGTGTTAATATTCTCAGCCCGTTTGATCATAAGTATAAGGTGAGGAAGGATGGTGGAATTTGAAAGTTGAAATCCTAAAAGTTCGAAGGGAGAAGTTTTGGCGGTCGTCCATCTCAATGAAAGTTCCGAAGGGAGAAGTTTTGGCAGTCGTCCATCTCAATGATTGATTAAGTCCTAGCCATCGGACTGAACAATGAAAGGATGAGTGTAAGGATCAAATATGACCATTGATTTGTTTTCATGAAATAAACCGTCTGATCTGGTTGAAAGGTCAAATTCCTAAAGTGAATGAGGATCGTTGATCCGAGAGGGACACACGTCAATGGATTGTCAACTCCAGAACTTTGGCGTATGGCAAAAGCGAGGTTTGAGATTTGAAACTCCCAGATCCTAGAAACCCGAAGTGAATCTCAACAGTTCGATTCGAGAAGACCATGTGTCGGTAGATCGTGAACTCCAGGTGGAATCACCACAGAGAAATCATAGTTTGAGAATCGATACTCCCAAAGCCCGAAAGGCGAAATCGATCTTGTCCATCGGTTTGGAGGGCGACATGTCACTTGGTCGTTAATACTAAGGATCGCACATGGATGGAGGAAAGAAGGCAGGAAAGGAAGATAGATCGGAGTCGTTGATTGAAGGAGCACCATCAAGATCATGAGATCGACAGTCCCATCGCATTGCGGGGCCAGAACATGCTCGTGTCTTAATTTTGCGTGAGCAGGACACAATCGAAACCATGGTTTTGGAGAAAGGACACATGGAGGCTAGTAGTGAATTGTGGGGGGGAAAGAGGGTTGACCTCAAACCACGTTTGGTCGTGCCCACAATTGCATGTTGTTGGCACCAAGCCGAAGTGGAAAGAAGGATGATCATGGGAAAGAAAGCGTGCAGAAACGGAGTAACAGCTGGAAGGTAACACAGCACACGCGCATGCAAGAAAGAGTGCACAAGGAAAGCGACAGTTGAAGGAAGAACAACATGCATTCATGGGAGGAAGACCTAACGTCGGTAGGGTTATGGTTTTGGTAATACATTTTAAATAGCAGAAGAGCCCAATATATATGAATAGAGATACGCAAGTATCATATAGAGGTTGATTCACTTTTGTAATGTTCTATCGAAGTTGTTAAGCTAATAATTGAGGAGAGAAGGAAGATCTGAGGATTAGATCGCAAGTTGTGATTCCTGGTGCAATCTAGTTTGCCTCATATAGATCTTACCCATTTGAGGAAATTGTAAGCACGCAGAGTTGGAGATGCAGAACTACCATAATAAAAGAGCCAAGAGCCAAATCTTTGTGGACGTAGCTCAGGAGGGGGTGAACCACGGTAATATCTGTGTAATGTGATGAATGCATGTATATCTTTGTTTGCTTTCAGCAATTAATGGTTATGCTTAATGAATGAGTTAATACATTGTTATGGAATATGATTGTGTTGTTCGGGAAATAACCTGCGAAATATAGATGCACACCCGTGAGTAATAGTAGATTGTAAACACGATTCATCGTATATGGATCGTATTAATAAACCCCTATCTCATACTCAATCCTAGGCTGTAAACACCTGAGTCTTACAGCCACCCATTTGAAGCTATCTCGGGTGAGACTGCATAGTGCATTCTGTGTACTGTGTTGCCCTCTTATTTACCAGGAGGGCCGATAGTTTTAGAGGCTTTGTTGGAAACGAAAAAGACATGAACCATGGGTCAATAACTCTGACAGTAGAGGAGAGTAGTAACCAGCAAATGGTTATGTTGTCGTGTTAGAAGAAACAAGAGAGTACTGAGTAGATGAGATAGATTGAACGAGAAAAGAACGAGCAAAACAAGAAGACCAATGAGCCATTAGAAGGGAATGTTGAGACCTTGGAACCCTACAAAAGTAGAAATGGAAGGTTGGCTGAGAACCAAAGAGATAGAGTTTGCATAGAAAGACAATAGAAACCCTAGAATCACACCTCACAAATATCTGGATAAATACATGTTTATTGATCTACACGAAGTCTTTTTCTGTGATTTTCCGCATCTACTACATGAGTGGATACTAAGGTTGAAGGATAACCATGTGAAGAACTAGATCTGATAGCTAGATTGGACTCAGGTACAGATTGAGCAGTTACAGCAGGTGAACAACAAATTCACCCACGTAGTAGAATTTTGGCTTGACAGTATTGTGGTAGGTTTCATCACCGAATTTGCAGTTGACACAGTGAAGTCATACAATGCAGCAGAGAAAGAATTTCTATGTGGACCTCGAGGAAGGTACATTCAATCCTTTTATGAATTTATTAAGATAGTTCTATATAACAAAGGTGTAATGACAATGGAATCAGACAGCTAAAGTTCCCTATGTGAATGGGGGAAGGGGGGGAAACACTGGCAGAGAGAGGATAAATGGAAGGAGGTGAGGATAAAAGCAGGAAGGAGGAGGAACCCTTGGACCCGTTCATGATGGATGACGACCAACTCAAGTGGATCTTGGCATCATCATAAATGACGTGTAGCGGAGTACCCTACCAATATAAGGTGAATACCAAGAAGAGAGTCGTAGTCATGAGGGAAGGCTTGGTGAGCGATGAGGAAGAGGTAGAGTATATCTACGTTGTGGAGCAGATTGAGGAAATCTTGTGTGCAACGTATGAGAGGAAGATGAGAGGCCCAAGAATGGGAGGAGAAGGAAGCCATCCTATCCATATTAATGTGAGTGTGGAACCCATAAACTCATGTGCAACTAATACACCAAAGAGAACACCACCGTTTAGACAACTGAAGTTCAGAGGAAGTTCGACAGCACGAAGTACATCTACCCTAGGAGCAACAACTGGAAGAGCTAGTTCAGGTAGCACTAGTGAAGTATCTACACCGTGTAGAGGAGGAAGTAGTTCAATATTCAGAATGGTAGGACATGATCCCACTATCATATTACCATAATTTCGAGGAGAAGCAGCATAAGACCCTGAGAAGAATTTGTTCATTTGTGCAAATATCTGGGAGGAAAAACAGATCATTAATGAAGATACCAAGCTCGCGCAGCTAGAGATTATGCTAAGAAACCACGCACTAGACTGGTACATGAGTCTAGACACAAAAATCTCCCCTAGGACGATGAGGACACTGGAAAACATTAAGAAGCTACTGATAAATGAGTTCCAGAAGTCGATCTTAGAGGATTAGTACATGAACAAGATTATCGAGATAAGACAGAAACCAGGAGAATCTGTATGGGATATTGACTAGAGATTCAAGCGGCTAAAGGGAAAAATAAAATACCTTATGACCAAGATGCAGCATCGGCACCTATTTGTCAACTCACTACTCCCACACTTAAAATATCCCTTACGACAATAGAAATTTTTGACACGGGCTATTGACCAACAGACAGACCCAACTATTGAGGATTTGAAGAATCTAACATTTCAGTTGAACCAAAATAAGAACAAGGAAAAACAAGAAGTCGTTTGGTGCACCGCATGCAGGGTGGAAGGACACCACAAGAAATAATGCCCAACATTCACGTAGTATATGGCAACAAGTATTCCAAATCCACTACCATAGGGAGGATTATGGTGTGAAATATGCAAGAAACTAGGTCACGACCCTTATCACTGCACGATGATGCAGAAATACCAGACAGTTCCAAAGAATTCATATTGCACCTTTTGTAAGTCAGTAGGCCACAACGACAAAGATTACAGAACTATGGAGCTGATGCGGGAAATAACATCAGATGCATACAGGGTACAAGCTAAAATGATGAATGGGCAAGAAGCACCACAGTTTAATCAAGCCCCAGCTCCATACAATACTGCGCAGCAGCAGTACAATACTACGCAGCAGCAGTACAATACTGCGCAACAACCATACAATAACGTGTAGCCGCAGTATAACCCAGAACAACCCCAGTACAATACCGCGCAGTAAAATCAGGCACCACAGTATAACACACCGAGAGGTGACCGAGCAGGCTACCGAGGAGGAGAACAAGCCAGAGGAGGTTTCTGACGCAGTAGAGGACCAGTCACATGTCACAATTGTCAGCAACTCAGACATTATGCACGGGAATGTCCACTTCCACCAGCAACTTGTATGTATTGTCGCGCATCGGACCACGATACAGCGGAATGTACGACACTACTAGTAAAGATTCAGGAAAAGAGGAACCAGAACAATCAGAACATCCAGTGGATTTCAGCCGAAGCTAGGGATGATGGACGAAACATCAATATAGTCACTCGTGGAGGAACGAAAATAGGAAATGACGCAATCGACAAGAACCAGCATAGAGCCAATGGTTAAAGAAGAACATTGAACCACGAATTTCAGAAGGAGGACACAACATCGAATTCAACTGTGCAACCATGCAAGGAAGCCCCAGAATATGATATGTCGCCATCATTGGATCATACCAATGGAATGCAACCCAAGGGACAAGTAAGTACAATCAAAGGATTTTTTCAATTATGCGTGAAATTATTAAGTGATCCTTCATCTATGAAAATATTACAAAACATACTAGGGAAATGTAGCAGCGAGACAGAAAAAAACTAGAACCAAAACTTTCAATCACCTACACACCATAAGAAGAACGAGTAGGGAATTAAGACTGAATGCTAACATTAGGGATTTCAACATGGGAGACATTATACTAGACCTAGGATCCGAAGTGAATGTGCTACCAAATAATACCCGACAATGTATGGGAGAGCCAACACTAGGATACTCAAATGTCCAATTAAAACTAGCAAACCATCATAGAGTCCTACCAATAGGTGGAATGAAAGGAGTGACAGTAGATCTTGATGGGGTGTGCACTAAAGAATATTTTGAAGTCATTGAAATAGTGGACGGCACAACACCTTACCTGGCACTTCTTGGTCTGGATTGGGCGTTTGACAACTAGACCATAATCAATTTGAAAACCAGGAAAATGACATTTGAATTTGGAGAATACAAGGTCATAGAACAACTAGATCCATCCGAATGGGAGAGGTTCGTAGAACCCACTTGCCTGGACTTAGAGGATATGAGCCAGTTGTACAGAACAACTGTGAATGATGAGGATTACGTAAACCCAACTACAGACGGGGTACTCAGTTGGAAAAGAATTATTTCATGCACAATAGACTCAAACACTGGGTTAGAAAACTGGCAGCAAAGACTACACGAAGTATCCACACGAAGATGTTCAAGAATAGATCGCCCAGTAAGATGGGTAAGCACGAAAATTAGAGAACCACCCAATTTCCATGGACTAAATGATTTGGAAACATTCTTGACACAATACGAAGATGAAGTATTAGAAAACCAACTATTGTTAGCACTTGAATTAGCAGTTAAGTCCACACCCACAAGATGGTGGGGCACACATAAAGACACCATTACAGACTAGTATCAATGTAAGCGACTACTGCGCATAAGGTTCGGCGCAGAATGGGAATACAACAAACAGTCGAAATACCAAGGACAAGAGGCACCAACGGAATACTTGACGAAGTGAAAAACGTTGTGGAAAATGACACCACCAGAGGAATGGCCTCATCACTTCATACATACTTTAGAGGGCATACCAGCGAATTGGTATACATACCAAGAATTGCACAAAGGAACTACAACATGGAGGACATTGCAGCAGAACTTCACAATCACTTTCTCATTCAAGCATGAGAACCCCAACATAGACACAACTCTCAAACGAATCAGATGAGTAATATTCATCAAAGAACCAGAAATAGAATTTATCACAGAAGAGCAACAACAGAATAAATAGATAGTCAAGGAACTATTGTCATGTTATCATGTACAGGAGGAAGCACCAGATGAATATGACCCACATGACATTAAGATCGAAGAAGTAGAAGGCGAAAGAGATGTGGAAGTACCACCCATAGAATATGAATTCATTGTCGCGCCAATCAAGGTAAAGAAAGTTAACATCGGGACAGCTGAGAAGCCCAAAATGGCCAGCATTGGAGACTACTGGGATGAACAAACAGTAGAAAGCATCACATAATTGTTGTGAGCATATAGCGACCTTTTTCCCACAAAATTTATAGATATGAAGGGTATAGACGGAGAACTGGGAGAGATGAAGATACCACTCATACTTGAAGCGAGACCTATTAGACAGTGACCCTACAAACTGAACCCCATGTATAAACAGAAAGTTAAATATGAGATCAACAGAATGCTCAAAGTCGGCGTCATCGAACCATTTGAGGTATCATAATGGATAATCCCAATGGTAGTATAGGACAAGAAACAAGGAAGAGGGATCAAGATATGCATCGACTTGAGGAAGTTGAACGATGCATGCCTACACGACCCATTCCCTACATTGTTCACGGATGAAGTGTTAGAGAATGTGGGGGGCCATGAAGCTTACTCATTCACTGATGGATTCTCAGGATACCATCATATTAAGATAGCACAGGAGGACAGACACAAGACCACATTTGCGACGGAATGGGGATATTATCAGTACACAGTCATGCCATTTGGACTGAAGAATGTGTTAGATAATCCAAAATACAAATATCATAGGTTATAAAGTTAGAATAAAATGATTATTAATTTAGAATATTAAATTAATAATCTAGAATATTTGATTAATAAATGTAGACTTTTATAAATAATTTATTGTTGTAAAAGATATGACTCTAAAGAGGTGTCGTATCTTAGGCTCTAAAATAG
>SNQJ01S0008355.1:264770-279427 GCA_010110895.2 Picea sitchensis | reverse complement strand
TATTTACATTATACAAGTGCGCCTCCACTTGATGTTTCATTAATGGTTCAAGATATTTCAAAATTTGTGTTGGGCGCTTTTCCAGCTGTCCGTTGTCTCCGCGCGGGCTCGCTTGAGATGCTCCTGCATCAAATTGGAAATATTTGTCATGCATGAACCTTAAACGTGTCATTAATGATCAAAACACTCGAGGAGATCTCCCACACCTATGCCATATACAAATTGACCGTCGGACTCCCATATCATCCCCTCTTCCGTGGTACACATTTTGCACTCAAGTTTCGAGACATACAATTTGACCCTTGGGAAGTCACGTCTTATGGGGAACCATTGTCACCCTAATTCTGAAACTCGTCCGACCGCTTTCCATACTTGCCCATTTCATGGAATCTCTTTCGCAATTCCTCGAGTTGGCGGGTTCACGAAATCTCCAATTCTTAGTCACTGTTTATTGTGCTTGACCAAGCTTTAATGCTAACAGTCCATCATGCAACAACCATGCAAACTTTCATTAAAAATCAAAAGCGTCGATGAGACAGTGAAATTTAAATGAAGATCGAATCCTCAAATTTAAATTAATTTATCTTCTCTTATTTTCTCTTTTCTTCCCAGAGACATGAAGAAAATATCTTGCCACACAATGGGATATATATTACAAGTTTCAATATATTAGAGAAAACGAATCCACCCACCCGTTTCTCTATTCCATACTTGAGCCACTTTTTCTATTACGGTTTCCTGGATAGGCGGGCTCACGTTTTCACTTCCATTGTTCTGTGTCCTACAAACATGACCCGGACTTCCATGATATACAAATTTCCCTCTAGATTGTCCCATCATTCCCTCTTCCGTGTTATGCATTTTGCACTCAAAAATTTCTGAGACATACAATTTGACTCTCGGGCCCTCAGCTCCAACGGTTGTAACTTGGAAGCCTGTTTTGAAGACCACCTAACCGCTTTCGATAATTAGACACTCCTTAATTTCTCTTTCCCATTCCCCTGACCTTCGTACTTCTTTCTTAATATGCAATTAGTAACCTTTCATTTTAATAGTTCACCATGCAAGAATCGTCAACATTGTCATTAATGAGAGAAACACTCAATGAGATATCCCATTAATACGCATTAAACCAATATTTGTGGAGATTGATATTATCCATTCCGATTGTTCATCTCAAACACGGGTCATCGCGTTGGTCGTTCAGGAAATATCCAATTCTTAATTTCTCATTGTTGTATCCACCATGTTCACACTTCTATGTATGCAATTACTAGTCTTTAATGTTAACAGCGCATCATGCAACATCCGTCAAAATTGTCATTAATGAGAGAAAGTATCGAGGAGAACTACCATTCACATGCATTTGGACCAAGATTTGCGCAAGGTTGTATTATCCCTTCCAACTCTTGATTTCATACATCGTCTGGAGAAAACAAACATTCTTGTAAACTTATGGCAGAAGCTCAACAACAATTCTGTGGAGATACAGTGAATATCTTCGTACGTGAGGAACAGAACTTCCAGTGGACCAGGGCATACTCTTACTATTCATCCTGTTCTACCCAGAACGAAGTGATTTGGACCTATGGAATCGCTCGTGCAGGGTACGTCCATGAGGTTTTTGACTGTAAGGAGGTGGTCTCTTGGTGCACCGAAAAATATGTTTCAAGCCAAAGAATTTTTCCACTGCGCGACCATTCCCTTGTTTATTTGTCACCTCGGGTCTTTCGCAAGATGTTAATATTGTCGGAGCCAACATTGACCTTCAGAGGACAAGATTGCAAACAGTTCCTAGAAAAACATGATAACGGGTTGGACCTCTTACCCAAGTTCCTCGAAGACCTGACAACAGTTCCTAAAGATATCACAAAGTTGCAGGTCAATTCCTTTAGAAATCCATTCCGGGAAATTGCTTAGTTGTTTACAAGAATAACGGGACAGGAATCCACGGCAAGCATTTCCCGTATACTTATTTATATTTTGTACTTCAAAGTCAAGGAAAAATTTATTTTCGATTGGGGGAAGCTAATTTCCATTGAAATTTGTTCCCAGTTGTCACGATTCAAAGAATCGAATAAATTTTATATGTCATCCTACTTGATTTTTTCAATAGTGCATTGTTGTCCGTTTCCAAAACTGTCTCTGTCCAAGAAAAAAACTATGAATTCGACCCAGTAACATTCTGGAACCAGGCCTTGTGGAGGCACAAGGCCTCCCATTGTTTTTATGAGGTTTTTAATGACTTTGTCTCAGTTTTCAAAGATTTATTCTTTGGAAAGGATGGTCCCTAGATGTCTAGCTAGGCAACCAAGTTTTTGGACAGGAAGGGGACACTTGAACGAAAGGAAAATTATAGTATACTAATGGTCTTTGGCTCCAAGGAAAATCCTGCTTTCCTTCCATGCCACATCACGGACAAGATGTTTGTTACAAAAATAGAAAGGCAATACAACCATTGGTTGCATTTGTTTCCATGACAAGAGAAAAAAATAGTTCCTTCCTCTGCCCCAGAAAGTCGGGGACTTCATGTGCAAAAACGTCAACAAGATTGACAAATTCGCAGGTCATTTCAAGAAATTGAACCTAACATATGATGAAAGGCTAAAAGGGTTCGACCCTAATGGGATTTTTCGAGAAAATTTAATATCAGTTGTCTTTAGCAGCTCTTTTATCCATAGACGACTGACTGAAGACAGAGACAGACACGACAAAACTCCTGATTCTGACGATTGTGACGTAGAGACATTGCAAAGCGCAACTGAATTGTACAGAAAACAGGGAAAAGTATCCAGTGAGAAGAGTTTCTAGTCCCCGGTCAACACTCCCAAGAGAACGACATCACAGAGCATTGCTTCAATGGCCCACCCCGGTAAGAAAGAAACCCAGAAATATTCAAACAAAGGAGGAGATAAGAACCCTCCTTACGCAAAAATTGATAGTTCTCACAAGCTTCCCCTGACAAAGAAGAGAAAAAACATTGTAGGACAGGCAGAAGAACCTGAAATTGAAAGTGAGCACATGCAGCTTGAAACTAAAATTGAGCACATGCACAAAGTTAACTTGTCCACGGACGCAATGCACCGTATTTCCACAATGGAAATAGTTCAGACCGACATTTTTGACGAAGATGAATCCTTCGTATTCCAGAGCGTTTTTTTTTACAGCCAATCTAAAAATTTAATCATTGAAAAAAGAGATGTAACAAATAAGAAAGGAAAATCTCGTACAGATATTAAGTTTAGGAAAATGTGGTCGTCCCAAATATACCGATTTCACCGCATAATTGATGATGCTCTTGATGATTCCATTGGAGGAATTGAAGCAGAGAATGCCAGACTGAACGGTCGAGTCAAGGAATTGGAGGAGGCTTTCATTGCTACCCCAGAATTTGCAAGTCCTTTAGAAAAACCCATGCCTGCTACCCCTACAGCCAAGTTAAAAGGATCCTCCAGCCTCCTCACATCGTGTAGATCCATTGTAGATAAGAACATCAAGAAAATAATGCAGCTAATTACTTAAGCCTGGGAAACATCACAAAATATAGCTTCCTTTTGAAAGAGGGCAAATGATTTGCACGAACATTTGCAGACAAATTTTAAAAATGAAGAACGTTTCTATGAACAGATGGTGACCCCTTTTGCCAACCATGCCATCAACATCTCGGATATGAAAAGAAGAGAAGAGGATCTCCCCTCCCCAAAGCATATCAAACAATTAAAATCATGATGGAAAAAGAAAGTTAAGAACTTGCATCTCATTGTCGAATCATGTGAACAAGCCATATCAGAGAAAGAAGAATTATTCAAAAACCTAACCCAAATAGACTTAGCTAGAAGTACCAATGAGGTTCAAGACCCGAACTTAATCCTCAAATCCTTGTCCCTGACCAAAGAAGCCTTCGATGAACAACTTGATATTTTAAAGGGGTTGTCTTTAGAAAAGTTTTACGGAATCCTTGAATATGGTGTATATGAGTTTGAGAACTGGCCAGTGGACTATTTGGCACACAATGAATAAATTGAGAAAAATCTGCATAATATTTCTATGGATCTAAGGAAATTAGAAAACGAGCTTTTCGACATAGAAATCTGGGATGAAATCAAGGTGGCCCCCATGAGAAGCTACATTGAAGAATGGTTCCAACGGAGAATGGACAAGATCATCGACGAAGGGAAACAACTAGTTGGCATGATTCTAGTGGTCGTCGATGACAACAACAAAAAATGCATCAACTTCATAGTAAGTCTATACTGATCACAGCTTGTTTTCTTTATCAATCCAGTTATTCTACCTCTTTAAATAGAAATCTCTAACCAAAGACTCATAACTTCCAATTTCTTCTTTCCATGTCTTCCTCTCTTCCGTCGCGCACTTCTTCTTTCTACAGTCTTATTTCTTGTACTTATTTCTTTTATGGTCCGTGGGAGACCCAATCCCATTCTATATGACAAACGCATTTGAATTTCCAAAAATATGGAACAAATTCCAAAAATATGTAACAGACATTATTAATTTTTGATAAATTTCAAAGAAAACTAATTCGGGAATGCAAAAAAAAAAATTCCTTCAACTATGCTGGATGTCAAGAAATTGTGTTTATTATATTTGAATGTTTAATGTGTGTCATTCCTAGTCCTTTTTTCCAGGAACCTTTGTTGCGGGGCATTATTAATTTTTGATAAATTTCAAAGAAAACTAATTCGGATATGCTAAATTTATTTTCCTTCAACTATGTTGGATGTCAGGAAATTATGTTTATTATATTTGAATGTTTAAAGTGTATGCTCCGTGGTCCTCTTTTCTAGGAACCTTTATTGCAAGTCATTGAGACAGAAATTTTCTAAGTCCCATGTTTGAACTATACACACCCCAGGAAAAAACTGCCTCGTTTGCATATTAACCTTGGGGGTCATCTACAAGACAAGTGTCTTGTGGCTAGCCTATGACACGTTGCCACAAGTCATCCTCTGCATAGATACCACATGTACTTCAAGTTTCTTCCCACGTGTATGTGCTCGGTCCCGCCGTAGCAGTGCATTTATTCCCATTCCAACCTGACAGGGACTACGTTGCCATGCAGCACTTGTTTGATTTATTGATAGCATTTGGAGATCATTGTTAAGTTATTTCTTGAGCATGAATTATTTGATTTATTTCTTGAGTGTGAAGTATTTAATTTATGATTATATTGGCATGGTGTCGAGGTTACATTGTTAATTTATTTATTAGTTATGAGTTATTTGATTTATTAATTTCATTTATGTGGGATTATGATTCTCATATTAAATTATTTATTGCTTATAGATTATTTGATTGGTGGGATTGAGGTTTTCCTTTTTAAATTATTTAATATCCACTACTTGTTAATTTATTATTTTTATTTATGCATAACCATGGTTTTCTTGTTTTAATTATTCATTGGTTATTAGATCAATTGTGTGTTTTGTATAGAATAAAGTTTCTCCCGTTACAATTTTTTAAAGGAAATAGAGTGCAAGTAACAATGTAACAATGTATAATTCTCCCTCGGATGGGGTGACAGATGGTTAGCTAGAGACCGTTGGCGCACATGCAGCCCAGGGAGTTATTATCCCCAGTCATTGTCCAAACCTCCAAACCTTTTGAATGACGGGCTCTTCGCAGCAGTTATGGTAGTGTGTTGTTCCACCACTGGGAAGTTAATGGATCCTCATGCGAACCAGAGCTAGCGTACTGAAGCAGGCACTCGACCTCGAGTTGGTGTCACTTTTGCTTTCATGGTGTCCCCCACAGTCATTTTGTTGACCTCTATGAAGGTAAGAGCCCTTGGGAATTTTGCCATTCTCCATATTCATTTGGCTCTCTGGTTCTTGTTGTTTTCCACGTCTTCATGTTGAACACTCTCTCGTAGCCTCCTTACCTTTGTTGGTCACCTTACTCAATTTCCATTTCACCAGTGTTTCTCCTCTAGCCTAGTTTTCGCCTCCTTGCCCCAATTTCTATTGCAATCCCTCCACCATGCCCAGAGAGCGGGAGGAACCCAAAAGAGGGCCTATGTACTACATCTTTATGGCACAGCGCAACCGCCCTGACCCCTCGTAGCCATCTCCTCCGACCGCCAGCACCCCGGGACAGGGCCAGAATTGGAATGAGTCTCCTATGCCCTCCCCTCATGTCCATCACTCGCCTCCACCCCTCTCTGATACTATGCATGATTCTGGAAGTTTCCTTGTGGATGAAGAAATTCCTCCTCTTGAGTTGCAGCCTTTGGAAGCCCCACCTGAGCCTTGTGTCATCACCAGGCCTCAGGCCCGGCCTCTTGAGCAAGGAAGTTGCATGGTGGAGGAAGAAATTCCCCCCAGCTGGTTGGCAAAGTGGATAGCCAGGAACAAAACCCTTGGGCTGGACATGGAAGAAACTCCACTGATGGCTTTTGATATGGACACAACTCCTCATGCAGACATGGATGGGAAAATTGAGCAGCCTCTGCCAAATCCTCATCGTTTTTTCAACGACCACCTTTAGTTGATCTTTGAGATGCAGCGAAGCCTGGAGGAAAAAACCCATAATCAAAGCATTATCATTCGACGCATGGACCTCATGTTCGACTCCCTGTCGAAAGTGACGGAGAAAACTCGATGTCTGACCTGCGGACAAAGGTTTGTCTTCACGTACAGCACTGATGGATGCCTAGGTTTGCCAAATTTCTAGCTTCTCTCTTTTTTTGCATATCATGAACCAGCTTCAGTTTTTTTCAGTTTTGTTAAATTTTTTGATGCATGGCAACAGCCATGGTAGATACATTCTATGGTGCATGACACCAGACACATCTTATGTATGAAACATGACATTTTTCACGTTGAAATCTGAAATTAAAGTTATGGTTTCCAAGTGTTTATGCAAGCCACATGTTCTGGCTTCCCTTATGTGGTGGAACAGGTGGAAAGCAAAGAACATTGTATTGTTTTAATGTTTTTAAGGTAATATATATTTTTCCTCTTTTATTTACAAAAAAAAACAATGTATAATTCTCAATCAAACTCACATATTCAAAAAAATAAGGCAAATATCATCATAATTATAATTATGTTTCTTATGAAGAGAGACTCCTTAAAAATGGCATCATTTAATCATTTTTAAGGACTACTAGTGGGTACACCCATCCATAATTAAAGACATTAAAGATCCATTTAAAAGGAATAACAACCAAAGTTTCATTAACCTACATATCAATCCTAGAAAATATCATATATTTTCACAAATCAATGTTATCAAGCACCAATCAAATGTCAATAAAGCTTTTGATTAAGGAATCATTTTCAAATGAAACCATATTTTGATTTAAGCCACCCTCAAATGTTGGAAAACATTCTAAGCAAGAAAATCCTTTAAAACAAAATGGTATTGTGGTGTGCAACAAAGAATAGCGTGCTATTGTTGTGCGGGATTATATTCTATGTATGATTCACCAACGGGTAAACTTAGAATGATTTGGCAATAATTTTTGGAACATCATGTAATAAAGACAATAATGCAATAAGCGATTAATTTAAAAATTGCAATTAAAAAAACACTATATTTAAAATGAATCTAATACAAACAAACAAAAAGTGTCAAAAACCACAATATGTAAATATCAAGTTTCAATATTGATAATAAATGGATAAATTTTAGTGTATTATGCTTTATACAATAAGGTAAGTCTTAAACAAATCAACTTCTAAGTTATTAAGTTGGTTTTTTTTAAATTGAATAGTGCGTCATATTTCTAGTAACATGTTACTTGAAAAGTTGTAATGAGCTAAGAATTATCTACAAGCATGCTTGAATTAGGTTTAAGAAAACAATACTTGTGTTATATGGTGTATAAAAATTAGTGGAAAAAATATTTGGAGAGTATAATGATTTACTCCTTGACTAAAGTTTTTGATATAAGTTAGTATTACACAAGAACACATTTTGGCATTGTTGTGTGGTTACATATCTATATTTTGAGGAAATAAATTCGTTCACTGCAAAGAACTTTAATTTTCTAAATGATGAAATGTTTATATTTACTCAGGGTTGGATGCAATGCATATATATTTTAAAGCAATCCCTTTGTAAGTGTGTTATGGAGGAATTATACATATTTATAAGAAACATTTGCAACATCTTCTAGACATATATGGAGATAGATATGTTGAATCCAACATATTGTTTATAGATGAATGTTGTAGATACAATTGTAAAGAATAGTTAGAGTATTTTCTTACAATTCCCTTGTAGGAGGACGTATGATGGTTCATATGAAAGAAATAGACCTATAAAACCAATTTCGGGTCCCTTTCTAAAGCATTTGGGGCCTTGTTCAAAACAAGGAATTGGTTAAAACTATTCAAATGCTACATTAATAATTACAATCTATAGCGTGACATATGAATGTGTATTTACTTTTCATTGAATGAGATGTTTATCATTAATTAATTGTGAAATATTTCATTTAAATATTCATTTAATGCTCGTTTAAGTATGCATGTAGTGGAATTCATTTTTAACTTTACAATGTATAGCTTGCAATTTTAATTTTTTTTCAATTATATTTATGTCTTTAAGATTTTTTTTTATTGGGTAAGATGCAATATTTTTGTATATGCAACATTGTGGGAAAGAAAGCATTGATTTTTCTTATATGAACGACATGTTGATACATAGAGTTTAGAAAAGAAAATTGAAGAAAATTTCATTACAAATATGTCTACATTTCATTCTTCTTACAATAACTTGTTTCATGTGATCTAGTACTAGAGAGATCCTCATAAAGTACTTGAACATCTTATGGATTGGACTATGGACATTGGCCCAATTTACAAATGTAATGAGATTTTGTCGTATCAAATTGACACAATAGTATTTTAAATTCATTTTAACAGAAGAGGATTGTGACCATATATATTTAAAAGATTATGTGGGTGTTGGAAGTCCATATGTGTACCTCAAACATCAAAGAAAGTTTGGGAGAAATTTAAGGGTATTATAATTGTAAAGCTCAGTACTTGTGGACGACACCAAAGAAAACAATCTGCATAATGATTAAAGGAAATTTATTATTACAAAGACTAATAAGTATGTAGATTTGCATGACAATTACTTGTTAGATCAATTGTGAACAACCTTCTTGTTGTTAGAATGTGTAGAAGATGTGCAACCCTTTGTAAAAGATTTGAAATATCAATTAAAGAGTTTGATATTTTTTGTTTGTACTAGAAAGAAAGAAGTGATGGGAATTTTCGAAGCATTTTTAATTTTCACTGTACAATGAAACAATGTGTGTTGCATTTTTACTGTGCATTTATGAAAAAAAATAATGAAATTATTATTTATAGTGTGGGATGAAATAATTAAGTGTTTATTTTTAAGAATACATCTATGAAAAAAATTCACAAACATGTCACCTTGATATAGAGGCTCAATTAAAATTTAAAAAAAAAATGAATGTTGGAAACCATCGATATTGAAAATATTAGACTCTGATATTGTCATTATTGGGACTTGATATTGACACTATTAAAATACCAATATTGACCCATTTTCTAATGGGCTTGAATAGATATTAGTCTAAATTTAATGAAATGGGTGTTCTCCTTTGATAGTAAGGACAGCATTCTAAGGGTGTGACTCTTAAATTCCATGGCACCCCATAAATACGAGTGTCCTTGTTACCCCCCACCCCACTTCTAGGGGTTACTAGAGGAGATTTTTTTCTCCATGATCCACATTTCAAACAATAGACCCGATGGTGTTATTTTGGACTCTCCACGGATAGTTGTCTGCAGATGTCTTCCATTACATGCTCAACTCAGATCACTCATATGACATGGCTCATTTACATACTCAGGTGTATTGTTCAGACACTTCATATCGAGTGATAATGTTAATACTTGAGTCCTGAAAATGGTGATCATGGGTTGATTTGGATAATGAATCATGATGCTTTGGAGTTATGTTTTTTTCCTTGTCTCACTTTGGTGGTCACTATCATTTTCTAGTCAAATGTTGTCACTCCTGGGAAAATTTGTACTATCGAGGAGCCTTCCTGTCCATATCCATCACCATGAATAACACATTCCATTCATGACCTATCTGTTGAACCTTCTTTGGGTCGATTGTTACATGTATCACAAAAAACTTTTTGGTTTCATAATCCCATGAGAAGAAGGGTCTTGAAATCCTAAGGTTGATGCAGCTTTATAAAAAATGATATAGAAAGAGAAAAATTCATAATTCAAAATGTGGGGCAAAGAAACAAACAAGAAAATAAAAGTATTAAAAACCAAGAAAAGAAAGAAGTATGATCTCTACCCCCTCGCTAAGAGGCCATCACCCCAATTCCTATGCAACGAATGTATATCTTATGAAAGGACTTAGCAAATCAAATGTCAAAAGCCAAAAAAGGTTGAAGCTATAAAGAAAAAGGAAAACATGGGTTTGGAAAGACACGGTGTTGAGGAAAGGGTACCTCATTGCCTAAGCTCTCCCCCTACAAAGGAACTCATTCTCCAAAATAGTAGGCACTAGCCTCATTCTCCAAAATAGTCAATCATTACTAGTGAATTTTACTACATTAGGGTTAGGTTTAGGGTTTATTTGCTCCAAAAAATTATTTCCAACCATAAAAAACAAAATGTATGGGATTTTTAGGCATAGTGTTGACCTAAACTACATTGTTGAAACCCAAATTTATTTTTCTGAAGTGTTATGACAACCATCTAAGGAAAAGCGTCTAGGGTTTTAAGGCTGATTTTTACTGTTTAATTTTCTGATCTTGTTGGCAATTAAAACCCTAATTTAACCTAATATGTAACCCTCTTTTTTAATGGATCATTTCATGATCAATGGGCCATTATTTATATTGTTGTAATCATTTATTTACTAATGTACTAATTCATTTATTGCTGCAAATTTTTCTATCTTACCACTGTAATAATTTTACTACTATTCAAAATCACTTATTTCACTGCTGAAATAATCTCTATACTATTAGAGATCATTTATTTTACTATTGTGATAGTTTCTTTAATATTTTTACACTTTAATTCATTGTTGTAATTTCATATATTTCTTACAAGCCTTACTATACCCTTAGAATTTTTCTTTATTTCTAGTGTTTGGGGATCCTACTAAACTTGTACCTGATTTGGAAAGTCTCCTTATAGGGCTTGAATCCTCAATACTTAAAATCTAGAAATTGTCTTATTCCACCACCTCTCTATTACTTTTTCTATACTTATCTGAGTGGTAGTGTGAGTCGTCACCCCAAGGGGGGCTAGACTTGATTGTGTCTTGCCTAGGGATTCTTGGAGGCTACTAGGGAAGTCTCCCTTGATTGGATATTATTCCTTCACTAAAAAGAGGGAAGTTGTTTCCTAAGTGACAGCGGTTACATATTAGATGTCCCACTAGTGTTATAGATTTTGTAAGGATTTGCACTTGGTGCTATATTGTGTGTTATCATTTTGGCGCCCTTGTCGATGAGGATTGAGTCGTTCTTGGAAATATGAAGTCTATGATTCAACATTCATTGATGAGTGTGCATCAAATCCTTACCTAATCTTACTCATATAGTGACTCCATTGAAGGAAGAATCCCTTTTCCCTATGAAAAAATTGAATACTTTATGTTTGTAAGGTGACGTAAGCATAATTACAAAGGCATTTGAGATTCAACTTGGTGACTCCACACACACATGTTTAGTATGAGGTATTATCTCTTATTTTCAAACTTCATATCGAGTTGTATGTTAAGTGAAAAAAAGTGGCACCATGGGAACTTCATGAAATGTTTCCTTCTCTTGATATTAAAAGTGTTCCTAGATATCCAAATCACTTTTCTCCAGATTGGTGGGATTATTGTCCAAAATTTGATGGTGATCCATCTTCGGCCATTACTCATGTTGTAAAATTCTTGAAATACACCTCAGAAATAAATGTGATGCATGAATATGTGCCAATAAGATTATTTTTACTTTCTCTGGAAGCAAAACATAAGGATTGGATCAAGTACTTTTTCAATCCAAAGAGTATACCTTCTATTGCATATTTCATTGAAATTTTTCTCAAGCATTGGGGCCTGAATTTTACTACTTTAGGGTTATTCTTGGGGTTTATTTGTTGCAAAAAATTATTTCCATCCATAAAAACCAATACGTCTAGGGTTTTTAGGCATACTTTTGACCTTAACTACATTGTTGAAATCCTAATTTAATTTTATGAATTGTTATGACATCCATCTAAGGCAAAACATCTAGGGTTTTAGGGCTGATTTTTACTATTTAATTTTCTAATTTTGATAGCAATTAAAACCCTAATTAACCTAGTATTTAACCCTCTTATTTATTGGATCAATTCATGATTAAAAGGATATTATTTATGTTGTTGTAATCATTTATTTACAGTTGTAATAATTCATTTATTACTGAAAAAACATCTATCTTACTATTGTAATAATTTTACTACTGCTGAAAATAACGTATTTCGATATTGAAATAATTTATATACTATTAGAGATCATTTATTTTACTACTATAATAGTTTATTATTGATGTTATAATTTACTTCACTTATTTAATTTCATATATTTCCTACAAGCTTTACTATACCCTTAGACTTTTTCTTTATTTCGATTGTTTGGGTACTAAACTTGTACTTGACTTGGAGAGTCTCTTTATTGGGCGTTGAATCCTCAATAGTTTAAATCTAGAAATTTTCTTATTCCACCACCTCTCTATTACTTTGCATATCCTTATCTTAGTTGTAGTGTGAGTAGTTACCGCAGGGGGGGCCTAAACTTGATTGTGTCTTTCTTAGGGAATCATGTAGACTAATGGGGAAGCCTCCCTTGTGTTGATTATTATTCCTTCACTAGAGAAAGGGAAGTTGGTGCCTAGGTGATAGTGGTGACATCTTCCATGTTCCACTAGTATTAGTATCTTTTTGAAGGCTTTGAACTTGGTGCTATATGGTGTGGTCACAGTCCCAACAACAAGTTTCATATATCTAAGGGTGTGATGTCACAAGTATCTTAACCCTTCCATGGAAAAATAGTGCAGTAGAACTTGCATCGTTATGTGATGAGAAATTCCTTTGTTGAGTTGAGCCATCCATACTATAGGGTTGTGGGTGTAGTTGGGTAGATAAATTAAGTCATGAATAGTCATCAAGGAGACAAAATTCTCTTAACTTCCATTATCAATGATCAAATGACCTATTGATGTATCCATAAATGGATATGGAAGTTGAGTATGTCCGTGTTGTGTGAATAACAACATTAGAGTTTCTAAATCCACTATTTACTTCCCTCAATCTTGTGTTTAGGGATAGGGAATCTACGCCAAAAAATATTGTGCATGACACTCGTCATCAAAGTATGTGGTTGTATTATGTGTGTCACACCATTTACCAATTTGCTTACATTGTTTTTCATGATGGTAATGACTCATGTGGTGTTCATTTGAGGCATGTTATTATTGTGACTTCATAGTATTTTTATGAGTGTGGTTTTTCTACCTATTATTTTGATGGTTGTCACCATTGTTTACATTCCATAGTTGGAAACATTAATCACTAAGAGGATTGGGATTACTATTAAGCTTGTATTTATGTTCAAACCTTTGTACAAACATGTGTGCATCCCCAAGTATTTTCACTAGCAAAAATTCAAGTTTTGAATTAAAATACTAGTGTATTATACTCTATTACATGAGAACAACGTCTTCCTCTTTGTTGTCCAAACAAACCTTGGATGAGTGGAACTCACTCACATCTATTTGTCCAATGAATATTCATAGTGTTGTTTCAGTTGTTACCATTTAAAGGAATGATATTGCAAGATACCAGATAAGGACGCCACAGCGCAACGGCATGCAAAATAGCCAACATTTCCTTTTCATAAATGGGTTTGCCCATATTCCTTTCAGACAGTTGCTTGCTGGTGAAGGCCAAAGGTCAACCCTCTTGCATAAGGACAGTGTTGATTCGTTTCCCTTAGGCATCACATTCCAACACAAAGGTCTTTGTGAAATCAGGAAGGGACAGAACCGGAGTGGTGCACATGGTCGTCTTCAAGGTTTGAAAAGCTTGAGTAGCAGCTAGAGTCCAAGTGAAAGAGTTCTTTTTTAGGAGAGCAATGAGAGGTTCTGCAATCTTTCCATAGTTCTTAACAAACTTGCGATAATACCCTGTTAAGCCCAGAAATCCACACAAGCTTTTGAGAGTCTTTGGGTGCGGCCAATCTTGCATAGCTTCAATCTTTTTCGGATCCACCCTGACGCCATCCTTGCCAACCAGATGACCCAAGTATTCTACTTCTGAGGCACCAAAAGCACATTTAGACTATTTTAGGAAAAGTTGGTGCTGGGAGAGGAGATGGAGAACTTGATCCACATGAGTAAGATGGTCAGTCCAGGTTTTGCTATAGATGAGGATATCATCAAAGAAAACTAAGACAAAATGACGGAGAAAGGGACGAAAGACATGATTCATGAGGCTTTGGAAGGTGGAGGGATCATTACACAAGCCAAAGGGCATGACCAAAAACTCATAGTGGCCCTCATGAGTGCAAAAGGTCGTCTTGGAAATGTCTGCCTCTTTCATACGTATCTGGTGATAGCCCGAGCGAAGATCAAGTTTAGTAAAGAA
>SNQJ01S0008355.1:236986-255960 GCA_010110895.2 Picea sitchensis | reverse complement strand
AACAGCATGATGTATACTATCCATCCATGGGTGTTGTATCTGCATGTGCATTTTCCTTCATGTCCAAATAACTTCATCAATCTTGTGGTCAAAAACCCATGACTAGGGTTGACATCAATGACAACAACCAATCTTCCAACAGTACGTACCATGGATGACCACGAACTTGATATCAGTTTCAAGGATTTGGGACAAAGGGTATGATGTTTATTTTAGATGAAACGATGAAACAAAGTGTATATTCATCCCAGGGGGTCGAAGCAAGCGAAGATGATAGGTATCGGGTCATGCAAGTTATACAGGTTGCATTTTGAGTCACCTCAGGCATTGATCAGCAACACTAAGGATATGGGAGAATTATGGCATAGAATTATGCCTCACTTACACCATGGGGAACCTAACATCCTCAAGGAGATAGTGACTAGCCTTCTAGAGTTAAGTACCAAGCACAGTGACATGTGTAAAGGGTGTTCCTTGGGAAAGTATGCTAAAACAACTTTTCCAATTAGTGACAATAGATCGAAGGGCGTATTGGATTTAGTGCACTCATATGTATTCAAACCTATGTCTCTAGCATCCTTGACAGGGTGTGAGTATTTTGTCACATTCATAGATGATTTCCCCGGAAAAACTTGGATCTACTTCAAGAGGACCAAAGATGAGGTCTTCAAACGCTTCCAAGAGTTTAGGGCTCTTGTGGAGAATGCGACAGGAAGGAAGATAAAGGTTCTCAAGTCAAACAATAGAGGTGACTACACAAGGGAATCTTTCAAGGAGTTATGTGCTAAGGCAGGGATCAAGAAGGAATTGACAGTTCCATATAAACCTCAGCAGGATGGGGTAGCGGAACGAAAGAACATGGCCATTATTGGTGTTGCTAGGGATATGTTATATTACCAGTATTTTCCCAAGTTTCTATGGGCAGAGGCATGTAGTACTACAGTATACATTTAGAACAGGAGTCCACACAAGGTGTTTGGGATATTGACTCCAGAGGAGACCTTCACAGGGAATATGTTGGAAGTTGTTCACTTCAGGATCTTCAGTTTCCTAGTCTATTGTCATGTGCCCTTTGGTAAGAGGATGAAACTTGATTCCACAGCTAAGAAGGGAATCTTCGTTGGCTACAGCAAAACTTTGAAATCTTATCAGATCTATGTTCCATCATTAAAGAAGATGGTGGTTAAAAGGGATATCATATTTGAGGAGAAGGATTTCAGGAAGTCTTATAATGTGTCAGCAGTAGTAGGGGATCAGGAGTTGGTAGCTCCAAAAGAGGAATAGGAGTCATAGGTACAGATCACAGGTACAAGTCACAGGGACATATATAGGTATAGGGACAGACACAGGTACAGGTACTATTACTCAAATACTAGAGTACGATGAGGAGCACGAAGCTCCACGCACCGAGATTATACCTCCTACTACATGGAGGAAGAGGAGAAGAGAGATTGCTTAGACTTTAAGAGATGCTTGGGAGTTCATTGGTGCTCATAGTACAAGCTTCAGATAGAGTAGGAAACCACAACGTTATTCAGGGTATATGGTGTTGATGAGTGATCTCATTGACAGGGAGCCTTCAAGTTTTCAAGAGGCATCAGACCAGCAGGTTTGAAGGGATGCCATGGTGGAGGAGCATGCCTCCATCATGAAGAATGATGTTTGGGAGGTGGTGCCAAGACCTGAGGGAAATTTAGTGGTTGTGTCTCACTGGATCTATAAGATCAAGCATGCTACAAATGGAAGCATTGAGAAATTCAAAGTCAAGTTTGTGGCTAAGGGGTTCTCTCAGAAAGAGGGAGTTGACTATGATGAGGCATTTGCCCCGGTAGCCGAATATACTTCCATTAGGTTCGTGATCTTATTAGCAGTAAAGATGGGTTGGAAGATTCATTAGATGGATGTTAAGATGGCATTCCTCAATGGATTTATTAAGGAGGAAGTATATATAGAAAAACTAGAGGGTTTTGAGGTATATGGGAGGGATTCCCATGCATGTAGACTGAACATAGAATTGTATGGGCTAAAGCAAGCACCTAGAGTGTGGTATGAGTGCATTGATGGTTACTTGCAGGGAATGGGCTTTGTGAAGAGTGATGCAGACTCAAACCTATACTATATCATCATAGGTGGAGAGTCGCTCATTCTGATGTTATATGTGGACAATCTATTTCTAACTGGTTCACGTAGGATTATTGCATATTGCAAGAGGGATCTTGCTTCAGAGTTCGATATGAAGGATTTGGGGTTAATGCACTATTTTCTTGGATTGTAGGTGTGGCAGCAAGATGGTGATATTTTCCTAGGATAGGGGAAATACACAATGGAGATCTTGAAGAGGTTCAGGATGCAAGACTGTTGGTCGATGTCTACATACATGGTTACAAATTGGAAGAAGATAGATGCTTCCAACCAAGAGGCAGTGGACCCTACCTTATACAGGCAGTTGATAGGCTCTCTCATGTATATGGTCAACACCAAACCGGACATTTTTTTTTTTTTAATACTCTTAGTTATTCATGGCCAAACCAAGGAGAGCACATTAGACAGCAATGAAACATACATTGAGGTACCTACGTGGCACAATTGAGTATGGTTTGAGATATGCTCAGGGAGATGGAGTGAAGTTGGTGGGATACATTGGGAAGGAAATGAAATGGACAGGAAAAGAACTTCAGGGTGTTGTTTCAACTTGGGATCGGGGGTTGTCTCTTGGTTCAGAAAGAAGCAGAAGTCTGTTGCATTGAGTTATGTGGAAGCAGAATACATGGCAGTGAGCATGGAAGAATGTGATGCCATATGGATTTGGAAGTTTCTATTGGATTTGTTTGGTCAGGAGATACAGTCGACCATCATACACTGTGATAATCAGAGTGGCATAAAACTCTGAGAATCCATTATTTCATAATAGGTTGAAGCACATCAACATTAGGTATCACTTCATCAAATATTGTGTGCAGCGGGGTGCGGTCCACTTATAGTATGTACCTAAAGATGAACAAGTGGTGGATATTCTCACTAAGTCCTTTATGAAGGGAAACTTTTTCTACTTCGGGTATAAGATGGGAATAGTGGAGAACACCTTCCTCGTTAAGAGGGAGCGTTGAAATATTGTAATGAGGACAGATGTATTGGATAAAGAAAGGTCTCATTCAATCCAAGGACACATGAACTAATGTATCTCCAAGTCATTTAATTTTTCCTAAGTCTAACTTAGGGAAATGGGTTTAATTAATTTAATTAGTGATCATTTAAATATTTCCTAAGTTTAACTTGGGAAATGTTGATTATTAATTATTATTAGTTAACCACTCATTAGAAGCTTCTTTGATCTTATACAGAAAGTCAAAGTTAGTTTTATAGTAGATCATAGCCATTTATTTGTCATGTTAGGGATTTAATATCCACCATCCAATCACTGAGCTGGAGATTTATAAGCAAGTGGGGTGGCTTGAAGAGATCATTTAGTTGGTGAGTGACACCAAAAGGGATTTTGTTGGGTTGTTATATTCTTTGCAGTGAAATTCGAAGTTTAAGGTGGATCAACCAGGAAAATTCGAAGTTGAAGTAATCAACAGCAAGTCCAAGAGGTCGAAAGGCAATCATGTGGCAACCGGTTGAATACCGAATGAATTTTGACTGGTAGTCAACTGGTAATCTGACTTGGTAATCGACTATAACAAAAACTTGAGATTCACGGGATTTGTATCCAATGATATGCGTGGATCTGTAACCATTTTTTAGCGCTTTTATTTAGGGTTTTTCCTACTATAAAGCCTATAAATAAGGTGTGTTGTAAATGTTGTAAAATCTAATCTTTAGATATATCATTTTAGAGGTTGTTGGTCATGTAGATGTAACTCAAATTGGATACATTATTGTTCTTGTGTAAATCAAGAAGGTATGATGTCGATTGTGTCTTAGGTGTAGACCAAGGTTAGGTATGTAACCTTTTATTCTGAATCAATAAGACAACAAGAGAACAAGATGCTCAAGGAATGTTGGTTTTTCTGTTTGGGTTTCCAGGGTAAAATATATGTGTACTGTGTGTTTGCTTTGTCATATATTTTATAGCTCAAATATTTTTTCATCTCTTCTATTAGGTTTAGTGTGGAAGTGTTCTATTTCCTTGCATGTGGTATCAAAGCTTGGTTTAACAACCTTGGATCTCAAGCTAAACCCAAAGTCCAGTAAGATTTGTAAGTCAGAGATATTTAAAGTTGTGCTTAAAGAATGGTAAGTAGCTCGAGAATTGAGACTGAAAAATTCAATGGCAAGAATTTTGAGCTATGGAAGCTTAAAATTGAAGATCTCCTTGTAGATTGAGAACAATGGGAAGCAATCTGTCCAGACACCATTCCAGCAAGTATGTCAAGGGAATAATGGACGAAACTCGAGAGAAAGGCAAGGAGTACGATTCGACTCTGTCTTCCAAATTTGATGCTACTAAATGTCTCAGGAGAAGATTCGGCGAAGAAACTGTGGGACAAGTTGGGAATATTATACCAGTTGAAATCCCTGGTAAATAAGTTATTCTTTAGAAATAAGTTGTATCTTTTGAGGATGAGTGAAGACAGTTTAGTAATTGAGCATTTAAATTCTTCAAGAATGGAAAGTAGCTCGAGAATTGAGACTGAGAAATTCAATGGCCAGAATTTTGAGCTCTAGAAGCTTAAAATTGAAGATCTCCTTGTAGATAGAGAACAATGGGAAGCAATCTGTCCAGGCATGATTCTGGAAATTATGTCGAGGGAAGAATGGGAGAAACTCGAGAGAAAGGCAAGGAGTACGATTTGACTCTATCTTACAAATTTGGTGCTACTAAATGTCTCAAGAGAAGGTTCGGTCAAGAAACTATGGAACAAGTTGGGAAGCTTATACCAGTCGAAATCCATGGTAAATAAGTTGTTCTTTAGAAAGAAGTTGCATCTTCTGAGGATGAGTGAAGACAGTTCAGTAATTGAGCATTTAAATGCATATAATACCATAATAAGCCAATTATCCTCTGTGGATATTAAAATCAATGAAGAGGAGAAATGTATTAGCCTATTATGTTCATTTCCATACTCTTGGGATAGCGAAGTAGTGGATTTAGGGAGAAATTCAATCACATTAGTACTAGAAGACATGGTTGCATCTCTATTATCAGAAGAAATGAGAAGGAACAACATGGAAGGATCGACCAAAGATGCATTAGTGGTGAGAGGTCAATCGGTTGATAGAGATAAAGGAAAATTCTTCGGTAGGAATTTTAAGTCGAAGGGTAGATATAAATCCCTTATTCAGTCGACAAGAAGATGTTGGAAATGCGGTAAAGTTGGGAATTATAAAAAGGACTACAAGCCGAAGGAAATGGAAGTCAGTACAAGATCCAATGAGAAGAAGTTGACTGAGAGAAAGACGACTCCATATAAAGGAGGCGATATGTACCTGGCATTGACCAATACACAGTCGGATCAAGATGTTTGGTTAATCGACTCAAGAGCATCCTATCATATGACACCACATAAAGAATGGTCTGTTAATATGAACAATATGAAAGAAGCAATGTGTTCTTGGGGGATGAATCGACAACCAAAATTGTCGAACAGAGAAGAGTCTGACTAATATTGCGGGATGGGAGGAGTAGAACCCTTCCAGGTGTGCTACATATTCCAAGTTTGTCTAGAAACCCAATCTTTGTCAGTAAGATGAGTGATGCAAGAGTGAAGACTCTATTTTAGAAGGATACGTGCAAGATGGTCAAAGGTGTGATGGTATTAATGAAAGGATTTCAAATTGGAACCCTATACAAGTTGTTAGGGAATGTCAACTTGATTGGATGCAATAACATTGTTGTTCCTAAAGTTGACTTGACTTCAACTCGACTCAACTCAACTCAGGCTAATTCAATTCAAACCGAATCAAAAATTATTCGTCAAGTTGACCCAACCATGTTATGGAATGCGAGGATGGGACACATTGGAGAAAATGGACTTCGAACTATGCATAAAAAAGGTATGGTCAAATATTTCCCTGGATGTAATTTAGAAGTTGACTTTTGTGAACATTGTATATATGGAAAACAAATTCGGGTGAGGTTCTCATATGGAGCGACAAGGAAAAAGGGGATTCTAGAATTGGTTCATAGTGATGTGTTTGGCCCTATTTTAGTTCCTTCACTTGGTTGATCCTTGTATTATGTCTCCTTCATGGATGATTTTTCCAGGAAGACATGGATATATTTCCAAAGGAATAAATCCAAGGTTTTCGAGAGATTCAAAGAGTTTAAGTCTCTTGTTGAAAACTAGACAGATAAGAAGATTAATATGTTGAGAACTAACAACGGTGGTAAAATATGTGGAAAAGAATTTGAGAAGTTCTGCAAGCAGTGTGCATAGCACACCAAAATACCACACTATATACCCCACAAAAAAATGGTGTTGTCGAGAGAATGAACATAATGTTGATGGACAAGGAAAGGAGCATGTTGAGTGGTGTTGGGATCGCACACGAATTTTGGGCAGAGGCAGTCGACGTTGCAAAATATCTGGTGAAAATGTCTCCTTCGTCGGTGCCAGTTGACATGACTCTACATGAGGTATGGTCTGGTAAGAAGCCCTCGATTTCACATCTCAAAGTATTTGGTTGTGATGCATCTGTTCATGTTCCTAAAGAAAAAGAAAAAATCAAGATGGACAAGAAGGCAGTGAAGTGTATTTTTATTGGATACAAAGAAGGAATGAAAGGAGATAAGCTATAGGATCCTCCATCAAGGAGAAGAGTGTACATTCAAGATGTGGTCTTCAGATAAGTTAGAAGGAAGTTTGAGTTTGAAGAAATGGTTCAAATTGAGAATAATCTCGAGAAGGTACGGTTTGAACTGAGGAATAAAGAAGAATATGACTCAGATGAGACGACTAAATCAGATGAAGAGGTGAAACAACCGACCCTCATTGTAAAGAGGTTTGTACGAGTAATTAAACCAGTCGAAAGGTATAGCCCGCCTGACTTCCGTTCCACATTTTTGTTAACTACCAATGACAACGAGCCCAAGTCGATAAGGGAATCAATCAACTCGACAGAGGGGAGACTCTCAAAGGATTCCATGGTCGAAGAAATGGAATCCTTACACAAAAATGAGACGTGGGACTTAGTCCAATTACCTAGTGGAACGAAGCTTGTCGGTAGTAAGTGGGTATTCAAGAAAAATATGAACATGATAGGTCAAGTCGAGAAATTCAAATCTCGACTGGTAGCGAAAGGATATTACCAAGTCGAAGGAGTTGAATTCGGTGATATTTTTTCCCTTGTTACAAAGTTTACTTCCATTAGAATACTAATGTCTCTGGCAGCAACATTTAATCTGGAAATAGAACAGATGGATGTGAAGACAACATCCCTACACGGGAACCTGGAAGAATAAATATACATGAAACAACCTAAAATATTTGTAGTCAAGGGAAAGAAAGATTTGGTATGCAAGTTGAAAATATCCCTTTCTGGTCTAAAGAAATCACCAAGGATGTGGTTTCAAAAGTTCGACACATACATCCTTAGTTTGGGATTTGTGAGAAGCAAATATGATCATTGCATATATTCCAAAAAACAAGGTGGGTGTTTCATATAAGTATCTTTGTATGTCGACAACATGTTGTTGATCGGAAACAACATGGACATAATAAAGGAGGTGAAGAAGTAGATATCATCTAAGTTCAACATGAAGGATCTCTATGTAGTGACCTTCATTCTTGGAATGGATATCATTAAAGATAAAGTAGCTAGGAAGCTCTAGTTTAACCAAAAGAAATATTTTGAAATAGTTTTGAAACGTTTCAACATGTAGGATTGAAAACCCCTTTTGTGGATTGGTAAAACCCAAATTGTAATATGAAAATTGAGAAGTCAGCCCCCGGGAAAATTAAAGTGGTTCTAACCACCCAAAAAGAGAAGTCATCCCTTCCAGTGAAGAGACACCTCCTTTCAGCACTTGTCAGTTTGTATAAATAAAGGTAGCTAGCACCTCATTTGTTCACTCACTCGTTTGATCATCCAGAGCTCAAGTTTGGAGTTGCAGTTAGAGAAGAAGGAAGAGAGAGAAGTGCATTACTTGGGAGAGGAATTTTTGTAGTGTTTGGTTTATTCTCTTGGCATTGTATTGGCTATCTATATTAAGGAAGTTTTTGTTGGGTTTTCTCCCCTGTGAGGGTTTTCCAGGATAAATGATGTGTCTCTTGTGATTGTGTTTCTCTTAGTTATCTTATCTATGTTATGGTTATCTAGTAAATTGAAAAGAAACCTAATAATAGCTTAAACCTTAACAACATTTTGGTGACCCGTTTTTTTTTTTTCTCTAGGGAGGACAACCTTTGTTCCAGAAAATATTTCAAGCTATGATGGTCTATTTTAATATAAAAATGATGCCCCGTCAAGTAAGGATGCCACATATCAATTGCATGAAGAATAGATAACATTTCCTTCTTATAGGTAGATTTCCCAAGTTTCTATCACATAATTACATGTGGGTGAAGGTGAGTGGACATCCCTCTTGCATTAATACACAACCCCAATTCCTTTTCACGAGGCATCACATTCCAAAAGAAAAGTCTTATTGATGTCGGGTAGGGTGAGAACTAGTGTGGTACACATAACATCTTTTCAATCCTAAAAATCCTTTTTGGCCTCCTCATTCCAACTTAAGGAATTCGATTTTAGTAGAGTGGTGAGAGGAGAAGCTATTTTACCATAGTTTTGGACAAACTTATGGCAGAAACTTGTGACGCCAAGAAATCCACACGAACTTTTAAGGTTCTTGGGATGAGGCTAGTCTTTCATCACCTTAATTTTCTTAGGATCAACATGCATACACTCCCCACTAACAATGTGTTTCAAATATTCAACTTCTGAAGCACCAAAAGCATATTTAGAACACTTGAGGAACAACTAATGATTACATAGGAGTTGTAAGACATGATACACATATGCCACCCAAGATTTGTTGTATATCAAAATGTCATTAAAGAATACTAAGACAATAGGACATAGAAGGGTTTTAAACATATGGTTCATGAGGCTCTAAAAGGTGGAAGGTGCACTACAAAGACCAAAGGGAATCACCAAAAACTCAATGATCGTCATTAGTGCAAAAAGAATTTATGGAAATATCAACTTCCTTCATGTAAATTTGGTGACAACCAAAGCAAAGTATCAAGTTTGGTAAAGAAATGTGCTCCATGTATATCATCTAGGAGATCATCAATGATGGAAATGGGGAATTTACCTTTAATTGTGACGTTGTTAAGGGAACAAAAATAGGGACACATATGCCAAGTGCCTTATTTTTAAAGGACCGTCTAAACCTAAGAAGAGTAAAGGATAGTAATAGGACAGATTATATTGGCAACTAATAGCTCTTGTACAATCTTTTCAATTTGATTGTTTTAAGCAAAAGGATGACGATATGGGTGCACATTGGGTGGTAGGATACTAGGAAGCAATGGGATGCTATGATCATGCTCTCCACATGAGGGTGGTATCCCTTGGGAATGTTCAAATACTTGGTGGTTTTTGTCAAATACTAACTACAAATACAAATGAACTAGATGAGAAGCATCCCCAAAGGCTTTAATAGCATGGAATTGTGCAATAATTCTAGAATTAACCTTTTTGAGAAGCTTTTCCATATGGTGGGAGTTGATGATTTTTGGATATCCTACTTTGAGACCTTTGAGAACACAGGGAGTGTCATCCTACTCAAAACTCACGTATAATTCCAGGAAGTCCATGGTGATCGGGCCTAATTCTTAGTCAGTTATTACCCAAAACAATATCACATATTTCCATTTCAATGGACATGTAAGTTTTTAGGGAATACTCACCTATTTGATGTTTCATATTTTCCCAATTGTGTCTCGGAAACTGATCTAATACCAATTTTCGTATACCTTAGATATGAAAACTTAATCACACATACGATATCCAATAATTGGAAATAAATTCTTCAATTGTTTATTTATCAAAATACCCTTGAGGTAGGGAAACACTTTACAAGGATCCTTTTATGAAAGGATCAACTCTTGTTCACTTGCCTCTTCAAGGGAGTAACCTCCCAATGAAATAATCTCTCTAATACAAAAATATTCTCATGCATGCTCAATAAGGAGGACTACATCCTTATATATGGATACCAAATGCTAACTACCTAGTGGGCCTTCTTTAATGAGGCCGCATTACATTTATCGATTGTTACTACCTAATGGGGCTTTATTTAACAATAACTAACATTGTGGACCTAGCCCACATAACATTAAATGGCCACCATACTCTTATATCTAATGGGCCTATAGGCCCCTATTACACCCCTACAGAGAATCCCAACATTCCACCCCCCCCCTTTGAGAAGCATTGTCCTTAACACATGTACATATTATATACATCCATAATCTAGGGTCCCATGTACGAGTTCTAACCGCAACACTGAAGTAGTCGTGGAAGATCGTCCATAAACCCAGGTCCCATGTATAAATGTTGAATGTGATGTTGAAGTAGTATTGGAAGCTTGCCCATAACCCCAAGTCCCATGTCCTAGTGCTCATGCAGACTCCCAATTAATGACACCTAAGCTCAATGAATCTCTTAGTTTTGTGCTACAAATTCCCACCACTTTCATGTGGATCTAAATAAATAGAACCATTCATAGCAAACAAATATTCCATATCATTGTAAAAGGATGGCTTTGAAAGGGACTCTACCACTATAGAAGAAGCATACATGGAACTTGTAGGCACCACCTGTTGTTGTCTTTCATTGATGATGTTCTATTCATATGGTGGAGAAGTGTCATCAAACAGAAGCTGGAAATAGTTGTATTTCCAAAAATGATAATAGTTGAGATAGAAATCAATATAAGAATCCTCTAAATCACACCAAGCATCTATTTCATCTTGGCATTCGTCAACCCTGCTAAATTGCATTTCATTTGCAACATAAAATATTAACCACATGAGGTGTATTCCCTTCCCACTACAATAGTGAATGTTCTCCATACTTATTGTGACATGTGGTTCATCTATGGTGTGGGGGTGGAAGTGTGCAAGCATTGTAGTGTGCTAATATTGATTGAAAGTATATCATATAATATACCAAATCAAAGCCTCATAAATTGTATATCAAATTTTGTTGATATGGTTGTAATCTAAGCACTCTATCGAAAGTTATTTGCTTTGCAATACCCATGGCCATCATTAGAAATCCCTAAAAAAAGGAAGATTTCAAAGTGAAATATCTCCTTCGTTTGAACTCATATTCGAGTATTTTTTTAAATCATGTATTTTTGTGAGGAAAATACATTTATACAATTATTTTCTAGAAATTCTACAAAACAATACTAATATACTAATCTAAGTGTTGTAGCTCTAGGTCTGCAAGAAACAACAAGTAAAAAAAATTACCCAACTATGCCCTAGAAAGTGCTCTGATACCCATCATTCTATACCTTAGATCTAAAAAATTAATCACACACAAGATATCCAATAATGGGAAATAAATGCATCGATTCTTTATTTATCAAAATACCCTTAAGTAGGGAAACACCTTACAAGGATCCTTTTACAGAAGGATCAACCCTTGTTCACTTAACTCTTTGAGGGGGAAACTCCAATGAGCTAAGTTCTCCAATACAACAATATTCACATACATGCTCAACAAGGAGGACTTCATCTGTATTTATAGGTAACAAATGCTAACTACCTAGTGGGCCTTCTTTAATGAAGCCACATTACATTTATCAATTTCTAACTACCTAATGGGGCCTTATTTGATGATAACTAACATCGAAGACCTAATACACATTACATTAAATGACCATCATACTTATATACTCTTATCTCTAATGGGCCTATAGGCCCCTATTACATCCATATGGAGGATCTCAATATTGATACCAAAACAAGTACAAAACCAAAGTGAAGTCAATATCATTGTGTCCCCAATTCGTGTGGGGGATACATGTATAGAGTAGAACTTACAAAAGCAAAAAGAATAGAGAATTCACAGACTATGGTCTGAAGATAATTTACAATAGAACATGATACATATGTATACATGAATGGATGATCAAATTGCTAATGGAGGCAATCCTTATGGTCGACCTTGTGCATAGTGAACAAGCTTGATCAATGCCTTATTCCCTAAAATCAATTTATCTAGGGTGTGCATTGACTTTGTCAAATTTGATCAATGGGGTGTATCCTAGGTTGACCTAGTCAACTTTGATCACCCATGTTATTGGCCATGTCACTCCTCTAGGCTATGGTGTGGCACTGATGTGACCCACTTAATTGTTGTTGTGGTAGCATGGTGAGTTAGTTGTCGAGTTAGCACCAAAAGGATATGGTGTTAAAAAAAATATTGGTGCTCTCAAGGTATAATGTAAGTCATGCATGAGAAGTCTACCATGACAAAGAACTTTTGTTGGTCATGTAAAGTGACGCAACAAGTGTTGTATAAATCTTGGTGCAATGAGTGTTGTAGAATTCTTGGCAGCAATGTCTATTGTGCTAAGGTTTTGTGAAGATCTAGTGTGTCTCGGAACTACACAAATGCATTGATCACTTTAAATAAGTGGGTAGAGGACATTTCCTCCCACACCAATTCAACCAAGATAGTGGTCATTTTTTTCTAGATATCATAACTTGTTTTAATTGTCCCTTATAAATCAGCAATAAGGGTGGAATTTACTTTATGAATGAAATGATTTGGTCACTTACCCAAGACTTTGATTTAGCATTGGGCTATTACGCCTCACTATCATAGAGCTAATGGCCAAGTGGGGTTCTTCAAATTATTTATATCACCCTTGAGAAGGTATGAGACTTCAACGAGCATATTAGGATAGACATCTTCTCTAGTGCCTTGAGAATTTCAAATCACTAATAAAAATAACCAAATATTTCCAATGTCCTCAAGGAATTCCAATATATATTCACCTTCACTTGGGCATTGTACTCAATTAGGTGATATTTGATCCTTGAAAGGAATCTAGAATTTGTACTATTTTGTTCAGTTTGGACAATTAGTAGACTAGTAACAATGTCTATAAATAGCATTTGAGAATGAAGGATTCCCATAATAAATAGGTGTGTCTTCACCTTTCTAGAAAGATGGCATCCTCTTTGATACTAAATATAGAGACAAACCTCAAAAAAAAACGACGCTTCTATGGTAAACTTGTATACTTACAGAAAAATCCATAATCACAATTGTTAATAAATCACTTTCATGTCATTATGCTACTTACTAGTAAGCATTATAACAATTATTAAGGTAGGTAAAGTACTTTCATGTGTTGGGAATTGTTGCATTGCCAACCTTACATGCATCATTATCATTACTCATTTGAGTCTCCAAGTGATAAGTCATCTAAGAAAAGTAGAAAAGTTTCTGCAAGTTGTACAAGAATATAAGTTCATTTTTTTAATGCATATTTTCTTGCAACCATTTCAATCAATGATGGAATTTAGCAACCAAAATGCCCCAAAAAGTAGAAAAGGCTTCGTGGGTTATGTGAGAATACAAGTTAATTTTTTAATGCATTTTTGTTTTCAACCATTCCAACCAGTGATGAAATTTGATGGTCGGATTGCCCACTATAAGGCATTTTCATTTTGTAAACAGATTGTGAATTTAACTACCCAAAAATAACAAACAATAAAAAAAATATCTTATTATATTGTCAAAACTGGCAAATTGATAGGTAAAAGAATTTCAAATTCCAAGATCCCAACATTAATATTCTAACTCAACCTAGTTCATGCATTGAAATGAGGCTTTCTTAACATAACGCACTATTAGATAAAAGGATTCCAAATTCCAACAGGGATCCCAACATTAATATTCTAACTCAACCTAGTTCATGCATTAAAATGAGGCTTCTTAACATAACGCACTAATGTAAATAGTTGTGTGACATTTTTTAAAATTACCCTTCAAAAATTAAAAGTTATCCTAAAATAATTTTGTAAAATATATAATTTGAATTAGACTCATATGGAATAGTCATTTCCAAATGATTTACTACTCTTCTTTATCTCCATGTGTCTATGTCCATGGGTCGACTTCTCAAGGAATATGCAATAGTGAGAACCCAAGTCCCAAGGGTTCCTATGTAAGGTGTCAAAATTATTTGTCTAACGCTAGACAGCTATTCTTACCTCTTATGATGACTATTATAATGCATGCGCAAATAATTGTTTTCTTAGAAATGGATATTTATTTGTTTTAAAGAAGTTTCATTTTCTTCAAAGAGGGCCACAAGATGTGGAGGGTATTATAATCATCCAAGAATAACAAAGATGGAATTATTTGTCTCTAAACATTAATCTAAAAGTTACATCATGGGAGAGTCTTTATACAATTCAACGGCTAAAAGATTTATTGGTTTCACTGTAGAACCTATTATTTTGGAGTATCTTTGAAACTTTTTACCCATCATTCTATGACTTAGTTCAACTCGGTTTTTATGGACTTTTATTGGGCAAAAAAGGGCAATGTTGTTTATGTTTTTTATGAGCTCGTGAAGCTGAATTTGTATTTTTTTTTTAATCTTTTGAGGGAGTTGCCTGATTGTTTTGACATTGTAAGTGAAATAGCACATAAATAATGTAATAAAAATGATTTAAATATATAGATTTTAGTAATAAAATCATAATAATGTTTTTAAATTTTGTATTTTAACAACACCATTTTCTCATAAATGACACAAGGACGAAAAAGAAATGTTCTCCCAATTTTTCAAGACACGAGTATTGGAGCATGGAAACAAATATCAGGGGTGTATAGAGACACCCCTCAAACTTTAAGGAAATTTATAGGGGATCAAGGTCATCGTTGTCCCTAATATAAGGCCTTTTGCGACACCCATTGAGCGCACGCGCTCCTTAGGCTGATTCGAAGACGAGTCGAGCAAAAACCAGAAGGAGGATGTGATGGGTTGAGCAAGTACTTGTCTTATAGGTGCAAGCAGGAGCATGATGGTGACGTGCGGACCCAAGGGGGAATGCGTCTTACTTGTCTTGTGACAAAGGATGTAGACTTGCATTGCGTTTGGGCAAGGACAAGGCGACTTGGGTGCACACCCAAGGAGTGGACTCACTTGCCCTCGGCAACATGGGCACGTTAGAGAGGTTGGATGACCCCATCAGCACATCCACGGAGAGTCACGTCGGTGAGCACAAGGAAGAACACAAGGTGAGGGGTGCGCGTCAAAGGATGGGGCGTGTCAGTCCAAAAAAATGCTAAGGTTCACAAGCGCACAGGTCCATGGGTGCGCCAATCCACAAAGGGGCACGTTTGTTCAATGGGTACGCCAGTGCACAAAGGGGTGTGACACCCCAAAGGACGCGACGGTTTGTGAATGGAAACGGTTGGAGTCCATATAAGAGCGTGAGGCAGATGAACCAAGAAGATGAACAAGAAAGACGCAAGGCATGAGACATAGAGTGGTTCGGTCTGAAGTGGGCGCACAGTTGGGGACCATTGCATGTTAAGGCAAGAAGGTGCGACAGATGAGTCTTGGTGTGACGAATCTACGAAGTCTGGAAAGTTATGTTGAATGGGACAAGTCATGAGACTCTACCCATCTCTGTAATTGGGACAGTAGTTCCCTCTTTGCATTGTATTGTATTTGTTTCGCAATATAATAAACCAAGCAGAGTGTTAGGCACCGCTAGTGCCACCCACACTATATCTGTGTCTCTTGTATTTCACATGTTTTTCCATTGTATGCAAGAATGACTAAGTGTTAATAATGTTAACAAACTATCTAAGTATACAAGTGAGTTGCGCAAAGTAACAGTGTGACTTGCCCATAACCTAGAACAAAGTATGGGTATGCTCTAGGTGAAGAGGTGTTTTCTAGGTGAAGTGTCATTGGTTGAGCCAAGCTACCAAGTGAGAACCGTCGTGGTGTTGCACGTCCACGAGATGTCGAGGTTGGACTCGGGAAGGACCCTAGGGAGTGTGAAAGATGGTATTAGATCATATGCTCAAGTCTTGTGACGATGAAGAATATTGTGAAAACGAAGCACACAGTATGACTAGATTTGCACAGTTCGGGAGTGGGTCGACTCAGAGTGGTGTGACTCCTTGGACAGAGGTGGATGAAGTCGTATGACAGAGGCAAGCCACGAATGACTCAAGGGAGGATGAGTCAAGTGTCCCATCGTGACATGAGGCAGAGGAGACTTGGTTGGAGTAGTGAACCAAGCTCTACAGGGACTTGCGGCAACGCACCTTGGAACCAAGGAAAGTTGGACCAAGGGGCGCTCCCACAATCTGTGGAAGATTGGTATAATGCAGGTATGGTGTATTGTGATTTTGTTTGTCTTTTCCACTTAATGCAGATTTAGCGGCAAGGATTAGTTTGCATCAAGTTGCGAAGGATTGGTGCGATGGGTGCCTTGGATGGAAAACCAGGCAGTCAAGACCATCAGTTGTGTTTTGTTGATCTAGTTATCAATGAAAGAATAGTTCAAGCCTTGACTGACTCAGGGGACTCGCACAATTTTCTAAAGATGGAAGTTGTGAAGGATCTAGGACTTAGAGTTTTTTCGTGTTGAGCTACGGTGAAGAAATTAAACTCTAAGGAAAGGGAAGCAGCTAGAGTTTCATCCTTAGTTCACATTCAGCTTGACAAATGGAAAGGTTGGTATGATTTCATATTGATTCCTATGGATGACTTTGAGGTGATCCTTGGGAAAGAGTTCCTCAGTAGGATGATTCAATCCTCACGTCGTGGATGGACAAGATGGTTATACTTGGTGAACAGAAGGCTTGGGTTTTGCACACAACCGCAAGAAATTTTGGTGGAAAGGTGCAGCTTATGTTTCTATTGAGTATGAAGAAAGCAACAAGGCGGACAAGATTGCAGATTTACGCAGCAGTTCTTGAAGAAGTTCAACAGGATGGAGTGGGGACACCTATTCCACCTGAGCTCACTGACTTGTTGGGTGACTTTGCAGACAGAATTCCATATGAGTTGCAAAAAGTGCTCCCACCGAGACACATTGTTAATCATCGTATAGAGCTAGAGCCTAGACTGCAACCACCAGCAAGAGGTCCTTACTAATTGTTTGGACCTGATTGGAAGAGTTGAAGCGAGAGTTAACAAAATTGATCGACGCGGGTTTCATTCATCCATCGAGGTCACCATATGGCGCCTCAGTTATCTTTCAAAAGAAGGACACTTCGACGTTGAGGATGTGTTTGGATTACAAGGCGTTGAACAAACAGATTGTGAAGAACCAATACATGTTGCCTCTAGCCGCAGATTTCTTTGACAAGTTGGATAAGACCAAATTATTTTCAAAGCTTGACTTGCAACATGGGTATTATCAGGGGCGGATTGCAAATGGAGATGAGTTGAAGATAGCCATGGTGACGATCTATGGGAGATATGATTTCCTAGTGATTCCTTTTGGGTTGTGCAACACCCCTACAACCTTTTGCACATCGATGAATGACGCATTGCAGACGTTTTTGGACAATTTTGTTATGGTGTATTTGGATTACATCGTGGTGTACAATGAGAGTATGGAAGAGCACAAGAAGCATTTGGCACAGGTATTTGAGGCGCTCTGACAAAACCAGTTTTATTGGAGAAGTCTAAGTGTGTTTTTAGGAAGACAAAGATACCATTCTTGGGGCATTGGATTGGCCAAGGATGCATTCGCATGGACCCTATGAAGGTCAAGGCAATCAAATATTGGGGAGATCCACAGACAGTTCATGACGTGAGAGTCTTCCTTGAGCTAGCCAACTACTATCGCAAGTTCATAAAGGGATACTCCAAGATTTTTGCACCGCTAACTGACTTATTGAAAAAGGAAAAAACTTGGAACTGGACATAAAGGTGCATGTTTGTGTTTGGGGAGTTAAAACATATAATTGTCACCGCTCACATGTTGAAGCTATCAGACTTTGAGAAATCATTTGAAGCGCAAACGAACGCATCAGACTTTGACATTGGAGGAGTTTTGACGCGGGAGGAACATATGGTTTCCTTTGAGAGAAAAAATATCCAAGATCGTGAATGGAGATACCATATTCATGAGAAGGAGATCATTATTGTGATACATTGTTTGCAGAATTGTAGACACTACTTGTTGGGCAAGTTGTTTTTCATGAAGATAGACAACGTTGCGACGCGTTACTTCGCAACGTAATCGAAATTATCACCCAAGCAGGCAAGATGGTAGAACTTCCTCGCAGAGTTTGACATGACCATTAAGTATAGGCCGGGCAGACTCAACATTTTTGTAGATGTCATGAGCAGAAAGGAACAACTCACAGTCCTAGAGGAGGAAGGTAAGTTTCCTACATCAGGGGGCATTTAGATTCATGTCTTGGAATAATTTCACGAAAATATCAAGGAAGGGTTAGAGCATGATCGCACAGCAAAGAACATCATGAAGTATGTGAAGGATGGAAAAACGTGGAATTTTTGGCTACACAATGGACTATTGTATTTTGGGGAACGAATCTTTGTCCCTAAGTTGTCTAACCTCATGAGGGAACTCATGAAGCACTGTCACAACTCGCCTTGGGTTGGCCACCCAAGACAGCATAGGACGTTGGTGTTGTTGGAGTGAGGATACTTTTTGTTGATATTATGGTAGTTGCGGGAGGTATTAAACTCCACGTGTAACCCTGACAAGAATAGAATATTCCGAGAAGCAAGAAGAACCCTAAAAGACTTGGACATAACCCTAGAAGTAAAGTCGGCTAAAGAGAATATTTTATATTGAGTCTTTAGCCTCCAAAAAGAGAAGTCGGCCCAGACAGCCTGGAGAAAGCAGTATAAATATAAGGCGCTAGAGCTCATTTGGTACACCCATCTCACAACTACAAAAATGCAAGAGTGCGCACAGCAGAAACTGGGTAAGTGTGCAAGTCTGAAGAGTAGTTGCAGTTGCAACTACTGCAACCTATATTCTCGA
>SNQJ01S0008355.1:200160-223011 GCA_010110895.2 Picea sitchensis | reverse complement strand
ATCAGGCTTATCGAAGGGACCATTGAGACCTGCAAACTGAATCCATTGTCTATGAAGTTCTCACCCCTCATCCGCATCATACATCTTTGTAATGGTAGCTTGAAATTCCTTCTTGATCTTTGGATCATCAATGGGAGGATTTCTACCAAACCTTTCCATATACCATTTTGGATTAAGTGCATATGTTGTCATGTGCAAAATTTTGTTCATTCAATCCCACCTACATTGAATAATGGGTTGATTTCAGTTCGTATAAACTCTACGAAGAGTTTTTTTTTATGAATGGTTGTCTTTACCTGACTCAACATGCTATCAAAAGTCTCATAGATTTTTCCAAGACTAGGAGAATATGTGTCAATGTAGTGAATGACCTCAACTATAGGACGTAAGAATGACACCAAATCACCGCAATCTATCCACCAACCATTATCCTATATCTGAAGCCTAATTTTTTCCCTTCATCTGCCTTGGATTCTATGCACCTATTCCAATCCAGAGTCACAACCATGAGCTACAAAATTGATTACACATCCAACATCCTCTCCAATAAGAGATAATAGCTAGCATATCTAATCTTTATGAGCTTGACGAATTCCTTCCTCGAATGAGCCATGTACATGGATAAAGAGGTGTGGTGGTTGCAAATAAGCATTTGCACATCTTTCGCAACAGTCACCAAGGTGGATCCTTGTTGAATTTTGCTAATGTCTTTCAGTACATACACACAAGGCATCCAAAAAATATGTTTGTATTTACTGTGAACTAGTAACCCAATTGATCTAAAAATTGTTGCTACATCTATCACAACTTGCATGACATTGGTAGTCCCAACCTTCTCTATAGCATCCTAAAGAAGCTCAAATTGGAAAGTTTCATATTTGCACTTTCCAAAACAATCAATAGCTCTAAGAAAGAAAGGCCCTTCTAAGCATGTAACTATTTTGTTGATAAGTGTGTGTTTGGATGTTTGGAAATGTCTCTCCACCAATCCATAACAATAGAGAAACTTACCCTCACCCATTTATATCTCATCTAATCTTTCTACACATTAATATTGAACACTTGCATTTCTAAAATCATTGTCTTCAACTTATGTTCCCCTGGGAGCATATATGAGGGTCACGTTGTTGCAATTACATTGACCATCTCCTTATAATATGGAGAGAAAGTAACATGGAAAGGAAATTTTCATTGGCATCATCTGTATCATCAACTTAGTATACATCCTTGTAATAGTTGGTCCTATTGCACAAGAATGAGAACCCTTTTGTTTGGATGAAGATGTCCCAATGAGAGATGGTGGAGACATACGGGTGGATGGTTTATCTTTCCTTTTGGAACTTTCTTCCGCATTTTGATAAGCTTGGGCCATGATATTTTGGTTAATGAAGGTGCCATGTGTGATCCAGAATTGGATCCAGGAGCCAGATGGGGCTCAGAAAGGCCTAAAAATCAAAGTTCTTGTAATCTCTTCAAAATGGGCGTGTGTGTAGGCCTCGTCGATACAAACCCAATGCAACTTGAACGGGCTAAAACGGACGTCGTATGCTCCAGATATCGCGATCTGTTCATTTGGCCAAACAGGCAAAAAAAATGTTGATTGTACAGTCTGTATAGTGCCACGTGACAGCTGACTTGACAGGTCGTACAGTCGTACAGCTAATGTGACAGGGTACGTGGCGCTGACATGGACAGAGGTTGACTGGGCAGTTGATGTGAGAGGTGGACCAATCAGGGAGTGACAAGTGTCACCACTACAAGGGTGACACATGGCACATATGTACTAATGACGTGGCAAGTAACAGGGTAGACACGTGGGCATTGCATGGACCATTCAGCGATTGACGCGTGGCATGTTTTCAAAAAATGGCATGGTGCCATGTGGCCCAGTCATGGGATACCACGTGGCACCCATCTATTGACTCATTTGGTTTTTGGCAAAATGTTGGACTCTATGAGGTTTGAACCCGCAACCTCGGTGTTGACGAATGAGTTGGCAAGGTCGGGCTAGCCAGCACGCCCTCACAATGATTCTTAACAGTATATCTAGTCATATATATTTAAGTTTACATGGGGCTTCGGGCAAAGGCGGAAAGTGTTGGGGTCTAGCCCTAGCCTGCGGTCTTACCGCACACCATACGACCGTTGTTTTTACCATACCATTGTTGCATATGCGCGCGCCCTATTCCCACGAGCCCCCGGTCGCAAGCACTCACCTTTGTACTTAGCATGTGACCTGGAGTGTTGTTATAATTGTTAGCGCGAGAGATGCGGGTTAGCCCCGGTCTGTCCGTAACCACATGCTTATAGGACGGGGGCTTATCACACGTTTGAGCACGCGTGGATGCAAAGACTAAGGTCACATGGCCATAGAGCGACAGAGAGCTAAGGGATAAGACGTCAGTGCATGGCGCCTGGCCACATGGATGTGCATAATATGACCAGGGGCCAGCTAATAAGGGGTTGTGCCCTAATATTTCTCAAAAGTGGGTTTTATTACTATGTAATATGATTTTTCAATGATTTTTGCAGCAATTTTAGAGATTTTTGGCCAATATTGGGGGATCTTGGGGAGAAGTTGGGAGGTTGTTACCAACTTCAAACCTATATAAACCATGGCTTCTTGAAGCCATAGGAGAGGTTCAGAACAGTTTTATGTTGAAGAATTGTCAAGCCAAAGCCATTTTTATGCAGGGAAGCCATTGAGGACATCACCTTTGCGGGCCATTTCTGGGAGCTTCGGTCATCCGTTTTCACTGTCGTCAATTTTGATGGGTTCTTGAGATCTGGTAGAACAAGACCAGCTCATTTTTTTAATCCATTGGCACTTTGATAATGTGCATTTAAAGCTTCGAAAAGAAATAAAAAAGCCTCACCCACTGAGACAAAGGCCGGGAGACGTAGGCGAGATTGTCGAACTCCGTTATCACATTGGTGTTTATGGTTTGTTGTCTTCATGCTTATCTTCATATCTGTATAATGCTTAATGGTTGATATGTTTCCTCTTTCATTCTTCCTCTTTCATTAATTTTCCTAAATGGTAAAATAACACATGCAAGATAACTCAACCATTGTCGTTTAAAAGATATTTTTGGATCAAGTGGTATCAGAGCTAGTTGACATTTGGATTTGAGTTTGCATGATTACTAGGGAAAAGCTACATCGTGGTGAAGGCAAACTTGTTGAAGAGAAACCATTGATTGGATTGAGAAAGAGAACTTCTCAAAGCGAGAATATGGCATCGGAAGAGGGACTTTCTTAGGATGAGAAGAGTTTCAAAAAACTTTAATCTCGATGAGGTTTATGTTCAAGCTACATACATTGAAGTAGGGAAAACAGGGGTTGGTGTAACAGGGGAATCGTCTTCAAGGAAAGAGGACAAAATGAAGTGGAATGGAAAATAGGAAAATTCAGTGGCAAGAAAGGAAGAGAAGCCCTCTTGCAAGCATTGCAAGAAAGGGGGGCATGATGAGGACCGTTGTTGGCAATTGCATCCCAAGAAGAGACCGAAGTGGTTCAAGGAAAAGAGAGGGAGGAAAAAAGTTGCAGCAACAACACAACCAACGGACTTGGGATCGGATTCAAGTAATGAATCTAAAGTCTTATTGGTTGGTATGACAGGTAAAATTGGTGATAGATTTGATGCTAGAAGTAAATTGTTTCACATAAGGGTCATCATGAGGAACACTAAGGTTGACACGTTGATAGATAGTGGATCTCAATCTAACTTAATTTTAGAGGAATTTGTTAAACAGTTGGTATTAAACACTCAGATGCTTCATAAGCCTTACACACTTAAATAGATAAGCAATAATCATCAATTGCACATAACAAAGCAATGCACATTAAAATTTGCAATTTCATCTAAGTTTGTGGACGAGGTAACATGTGATGTAGTGTCACTAAGTGAATGTGGAATGGTCTTAGGCAGTGTTTACTTGTATGATCGCAAAGCATTCTTCTACCGGGAAAAAAATCAATATCACTTAACCAAAGCAGGTCAAGAATATGTGGTTCATGCTCATCATTTAAAGGCAAATAAATCTCTTCAAACTATGGAACAATTAAGAAACGCAGCTCAAGCAAGCTACACTCCTATAATTGTTTCAAATCAAGTAATTGATCTTAAACAAGAACAGGAAATTATTGTAAAATGAAAAATCAATCACACTTTGCTTCAAGATAAGTTAATGTCGTGCAAATATTACAAACATATCAGCTCATTTGTAGTCGTATTTTTTATGCTATCATAAGTAATGTTGTCTACATGGATGACAGTGGCTTCAGTAAGATGTGATAGGGTACAAATGGATAACAATATGATGTCAGTTATCATGATTGTTTTACAGTTGATCTTAATGAGACAGGTGCACAAGACAAAGTTTAAAGACAGAGAACAAGTCGGTGGCCTATCCCGAACTTGATGACTAGTCAGTAATTTTTTGGGGACCAAAAGGTTTTTAGTGGGGAGGTGTGATCCAGAATTGGATCCAGGAGCCAGATGGGGCTTAAAAATACCTAAAAATCAAAGTTCTCAGAATATCTTCAAAACGGACATGTGCGTAGGCCTCCTCGATACGAACCCAACGCAACTTGAACAGGCTCAAACGAACATCATATGCTCCAAATATCGCAATCTGTTCATTTGGCCAAACATGCAAAAAAATGTTGATTGTACAGTGCCACGTGGCAACTAACTGTACAGGTCGTACGACCGTACAGCTGACGTGGAAGGGTACGTGGCGCTGACGTGGACAGAGGCTAACAGGGCAATTAATGTGATAGGTGGACCAATCAAGGAGTGACAAGTGTCAACACTGCAAGGGTGACACGTGGCACATCCATACTGATGACGTGGAAGGTACGACACGTGGCAGGTGAAAGGGCAAACACGTGGGCATTGCGTGGACCAATCAGCGATTGAAGCGTGGCATGTTTTCGACAAATGGCGTGGTGACATGTGGCCCAATCATGGGCTGCCACGTGGCACCCATCTATTGGCTTGTTTGGTTTTTGGCAAAATGTTGGACTCTATGAGGTTTGAACCCGCGACCTCGGCATGGACGAATGACTTGGCAGGGTCGGGCTAGCCAGCCCGCCCTCACAATGATTCTTAACAGTATATGTGGTCATATATATTTAAGTTTACATGGAGCTCTGGGCGAAGGTGGAAAGGGTTGGGGTCTAGCACCAGCCCACGGTCTTACCACACACCATACAACCATTGTTTTTACCATACCATTGTTGCATATGTGCGCTCCCTATTCCCGCGAGCCCCCGGTCGCAAGCACTCACCTTTGTACTCGGCATGTGACCCAGAGTGTTGTTATAACTGTTAGCATCGGAGATGAGGGTTAGCCATGGTCAGTCAGACTAGCCCGCCGACCAGTGGCATAAACACAGGCTTATACGACGGGGGCTTATCACACGTTTGAGCGTGCATGGATGCAAAGCCCGAGGCCACATGGCCATAGAGCGACCAAGAGCTAAGGGATAAGGGCCCAGCGCATGGCGCCTGGCCACATGGATGCACCTAATATGACAAGGTACCAACTAATAAGGGGTTGCGCCCTAATATTTCTCAAAAGTGGGTTTTATTACTATGTAATATGATTTTTCAATGATTTTTGCAGTGGTTTTAGAGATTTTTGGCTAATATTGGGGGATATTGGGCCCTTTTTTCGACCAGATCTTGGGGAGAAGTTGGGAGGTTGTTACCAACTTAAGATCTATATAAACCAAGGGTTCTTGAAGCCATAGGAGAGGTTCAGAATTTTATGCTAAAGAATTTCCAAGCCAAAGTCATTTTTATGCAGTGAAGCCATTGAGACGAGCACCTTTGTGGGCCATTTATGGGAGCTTCGTTCATCCATTTTCAGTGTCGTCGGTTTTGACGAGTTCTTGAGATCTGGTAGAACAAGACCAGCTCATTGTTGTAATCCATTGGCACTTTCATGATGTACATTTAAAGCTTCGAACAGAAATAAGAAAGCCTTACCCACTGAGACAAAGGCCCGGAAACGTAGGTCAGATTGTCGAACTCCGTTATCACATTAGTGTTTATGGTTTGTTGTCTTCATGTTTATCTTCAGATCTGTATAATGTTTAATGGCTTATATGTTTCCTCTTTCATTAATTTTCCTAAATGGTAAAATAACACATGCAAGATAACTCAACCATTGTCATTTAAAAGATCTTTTTGGATCAATGTGCAACATAGTTAAATTCACACATACATTAACCCATTTGTCGCTTATTCCCAAAGGCATTGCCTAACCCAACTATAACTCCAAATCCAAAGATGGCCACAAATATTGCATGTCCAACAATGTGACCCACCACTTCGCTTTCTAGGTTTTCTATTGTTTGGGGGGCAGGGGCTTTGGTTGCATATAACAAAAGTGGTTTTTCTATTCAAATGTTCCCTTTGCATATTCAACCAATGCCTTTGATGGGCAGAGATTGGTATTGCCATGGTTTCATTTAATATTGGTGAGGTGGGAGCTCCACTCCCACTTCAATCTCTATCCCACTCCCAACATGACCCTTTTCTTGAGCATCATGATCAATATCACTATCAATGTTGTTTCTACTGCTAAAATGACTCATGTTGTTGGTTTTATGTGCAAACTTTTAATTTTTAGCAACATGTAGCAATGGTTTCTAATTAAAATTGACCCACTTAAATTGTTTTTAATTTTTCATGGTTGATGACATGCCCAAAGGCTAAGTTTGGAGGTTGGAAATGATAAACATGAGTTAAAGAAAAAAAAAAACATTTCTCAAAAATTAAAAAACAACAATGTTTTTTAGTCTTTGACCCTTACCTCCACACTACTAGATGAAATAAATTGTTGATATCTTTGAACCTACCTTCACATTCCTCTTCCCTGGCAGCTCAAACAAAGACTCAAATAACTGGTGAAGGAGAAAATGGCTCAACCAAAAATCGGCTCAAGGAGAAGCAGCCCAAACAAAACGACATTCCTCTTCTAATTTGGCAAATCAAACAACAATGATTTCCTCTTATGATTGGGCAACCTAAAAACAAATCATGGACTCAAGCAATTCACCAAAAAAGTCCAAGGCAAATCAATCAAAGGAAAATCACTCAATGACTCCACGGAAAATCACAGCTCATTCTCATCTCAAAATCGAATGCTAAATAACTTGTAAATGTCAAATAAAAGAGATATACATGTAAAGGTAGATTAGGTTTTGTAGTTTACTAGGTTTTTTTTCTTTTTTGAAAATGTTTGTTATGTTTTTTAATGCTTTTAGGATTTTTGCAAAAAAATATCAAAGGAGTGCATCAAGAAGGTGTGCCCAGGGATCCTACATTTAGGGAAGGGGTGCCCACGCACCCCCCTTTTTGTGACACGCATCCCGCAACTCGACAAAACTTTTCAGAGTGTGTTTTGTCAAGTTTTGCAAAAATAGGGGCATGGCAAAACATTTCACCTAGTGCCCACCCATCCCAAGGGCACAGGAGCAAGGGGGATGCACCCCAACCCTACATGACACATCCCCATGTAACACTATGAATAAGTCAATGCATTTCTAGAATCTGTGCTTCTTGTTGACACCATCCAAATCAAAGCTTTCACTTAAAGCTAGTTATGTATTAAACCAAATTTAACAAAAAGCTCTATAACACTTAATTAACCCTATACAAAACAAGTCTTCAAGTTGCACCTTGACATTCTACTTATAACTACTAAACATATAGTAAGTTAAAGTAGTTAAGTTCTACCTATATTGAATGTTAATCATCTAAAACCATTGGAATCTTAACTCCAACATGAATTTCATGCAGAAATAATTTAATTTCAAAAATTTAATCTTGCAAAATCTACTTATTTTTGGAAAAAGACCTAATCTTAACCTTCTATTTCACGCAAAATTGTAGGTAATATATGCAAGATGTTACAATCTTTTTTCCTCGCAATCAAACTATCTCGAATTTCATTATTTTTTCCCCGAGCAAAAATCTTGCATGTTTCCCTAAAATCCACCTTGCCTTCTTTGACTCGTGTGCACCTCAAATACCTTGGCAAATCAATAGATATACAACCCTTGCAGTTTTCTAACAAGCCATTGGAAAGAAATGACAATATTGCATCTTTTATCCACAAAATGATTGTTGTTATTGCCTGCGTTTATCTTAGTAAAGTGTTTTAATAGATATTTATGGGGAGAACAAAGGAACTAAATTGTATAGATACGACTCAACTTGAAAGCCACCTTCCATCAACACCTTCACAAAAAAAGGTTGTAATAGTGAGAACTATAGTCACTGCCATAAGTTATGTTGTGCTCTCAAAAAGGAAATAGTACTTCCTCCCTCCAATCCAAAAGTTGTCTTTGGAGTGCAAGCCTCAATGTGGCTCTTTGGGGTCCATTTGGCTTGTGGATGTTATCTATGTGATGTCCATAATAATTACAAATCTTACTACTACTATGGTATATCCTATGATGGTGATTTTGTTCCAAATTAATACTATTGTTGTAAATGTGTGTTGAGTAGTGGTGTGCTGTAAATAATCCTAAACACAGTATTTGTGAGACAAATGTGATTTAAAAGCCATTACTCACACCACAAGCGTTGCCAATCCAGACACCGGCTTTCAGGTGCAAATCCTTTGATTGATCTAATAGCATTCTTCCTATCCCTCCTTGGCCTGTGATGGGTGCCATGCCTTGTGAAGCCCTCTCTGTGACTTAGCTTGTGTTTGTGATCTATGTAGTGCTCCATCATAATTGCAAAATACAAAATGACAATATCATTTTAAAGCTTTTGTAGAGAAGCATTTATTATGAATATTATCCAATCTGTTATCTATGCAATGCCCATTATTACTGCAAAATACAAAACGATGATATCATTTTAAAACTTTTATGAATTAGAGTATCATTTATTGTGAATATCATTCGATCAGTTTTCAGAGAGGGCACAAACACCTACCAGCCCCGCCCCCTTGTTGAAGGATTGGCTATTACATAACTGTATATGGTGTCCAAGATTGATTTTGAAATACCTTTTACACAAAATAATGGATGAATGGGAGCAAGGAAAGGGCAGGAGACTTATAAGTATCTTCACTAAAGTGCTTCTAGTAATTGTAACCCGTTGCCACCATATTGTGGGCCGGGGCATTCCAGTAATTGATATATGCAAATGCATTGAATTTCTAAGTATTCACAAATTCAAAACCCTGTTTTCTTAGAAAGTCAAGTAAAGCCAAATTCAAAAGATACTCTAACTTCCAAAGCAGAGATCAACAGATACTGTCCTTTCTAAGGAGATTGAATGTATATCCTATTACCATAAATTATGTTATAGAATTCTTTCAGGTCCGCTTCTTTGTTGACAATTTTTTACATAAAAGGGTGGCATCAATTTAATCATCCTTCAGAACTACTGATTTCCAAAGAACGACCCCTTACATCGGTATCAAAAATTGAGGTCAACCATAAAATCCCTTGTGGAATGTGTTACGTCGTTCATTTATTTAGAAATTCTCCAGCTAAATAAAAATAAACTTCCAATGAATAAAAGACTATTACAAAACCATTCTAAGACAGTTATGCTTAACACGTTTATCATATCTTGTTGAACTGACAATTAAAATAATAAATTACTTGTTGAACTGACAATTAAAATAATAAATTAGTCTAGGGGCACTTTTCTGTGGATATCCTGGCATGTTTTCACTTACCTTCGTAAAAACTTCTTGTTATCAACTTTATGATCGTTCATTGTTTTGAATGACATCATTATACATTAATTCTGCCTCAAACAACTGTGCTTTCACTTTGAATGCAATGCTTACCTCAAATGTATTTTTAATTTGATCCTACAGCATAACACTTTTTTCAACTGCAAGTGTTCTATGATCTATTCAAAACTAAAACTAATCATCCCTCCAAAAAATTGAAAGACAGGATTGTGCTCATTGTATTATCTACATTTGTTCCAATCGAATCTTTTAGAATATACAGAATCAACAAGCAAATACTAGTGGAAAACAATATATAAGCACTACACCATGGTACAAACAAATGACCTTCAATTTCCACTCAAGTAATGAACCACGATCTCCTAAAGGACCTTTCGACCAAGGCCCAAAGATACCACAGATTCCAAACCAAATCATTTTTCCTAGTAATACTACAACTGAAGTAAAATTTAGAAACTAGGAACAAACGCATTCTCTAAATTAAAATCCAATCTTGAGGCATGCGATTTGGATGTGGTCAGATGAGTCTGCCTTAACTGCACAGTGAATTTGCACTCATGGTGATTTGAATGGTATCAAGAAAAAACTATCCAGTTACACACTGAAAACCCCCAAAAAGAAACATACTTGAGAGCAGCAGCAATAGACCATTGTTTTCTCCAACCGACAGCTAGAAAGTAGAAGAGTGTCTCCAAAAGAACGCGGTATGATTTGTTCAAAAACAACAAACCAGTGTGTGCTTCTTGCTTTACTTCCAAGAATCAATGTGAAGCAGAAGTTAATGGTTTTCGAAAAACTAGAAGTACTTGCCATACTGACTTGTAAGTGAATTTTTCAGATTTGAATACAAACCAAATAACGAATATTGCCTCAGATTGCTGATCTCATACCAGGAGTTAAACACAGAATCATGCTTATCTGTGCCTGAAAAAGCTAGCTGTATACCCAAGCTGCAATCAACTGAACCTCCCTTGTTTTTGCAATCTGAAAGTTTAATTGCACAAGACTGCCCTCGATAACAGACAAATGATGACTTTCCTTGGCAAGAATTACACCCATCTGTTTTCCAAAATAAGTTTTGCAGCCTTCCTTTATTGAAGTCAAGAACCTGTAATCAAATTAAGTTGTCAAGATATGATGCTTCCCCCTGATAATAGAATAAAAAATCATCACCCAACTCTTAGAAACAATTCACTCACCAATGTAAAGCTTGTGATAATGAGTGTTTGGTTAGCCACAAAAGTTGGGGTAGATCTTGCTGCATGGTTGTGCCCTGCAAATGCTACCATATAGCCTCCATCCTGTTCCTGTTACACCAGATAAATCAAATGAACAAACTTGAGAATGATCTCATAAACATGCATGTGGCATGTGCACATGATTTGAATATGATATTCATGTGGAAAAACATCCACAAGTGGAGAAGGAACTCCCAACAAGTTCCATGGACATTCAGATGCACCTTTTAATGCATTTAGTGTATGCCAATGAATTTGTTGGTGTTCTAATTAATAAATGGTTGTTTCTCTTCGGAAAGTACATGAAGGAACTAAAAGCATTTGTAAGGCAACAAGCGCAACCCAAAGGTTGCACAGCCGAAGGATATGTTGTTCTAGAGTCATAATTTGCAAGTGAGAACATTAATGGACTTCATGTTAATGTGCCACTCATATGGAACGTCGAAGAGACAGATGAAACAAGAGAAGTTTTAGAGATAAATGGAGAGTGTTAAGAGATTAACAGGTAATGATAAGATAATTTCCTAATAAACACATTATAAATTATTCATGTATTTGATCAACAGACACATAGTTCACATCTTTTTTTTTAGATATGATGCATATGTTACTTCTTACAACATATAAATACATCATGGAACAAAGAGAATTACAACACACTAACATGGGTACTAGGAAAATCCCACACCAAGAAGAAAAAAAACGCAAGCATAAGAGCCTATGCACCAAGAGTAAGGGACTGAACATCTCGACGGAAGACACTATGTTTGACTTTCACAAGCAAGCACACTCCTGCTTAAAGCTCCACAATTCCCCTAGGGTAAAGGGGGAAGGGTCCTCATGAAAACTAACTTTACACCGATGCTTCCACCAAAAAACAATCACAGTGAGGAAAACTATGTATGGTAAAGGGGGAAGGGTCCTCATGAAAACTAACTTTACACCGATGCTTCCACCAAAAAACAATCACAGTGAGGAAAACTATGTATGGTAAAGGGGGAAGGGTCCTCATGAAAAGTAACTTTACACCAATGTTTCCACAAAAAAACAATCACAATGAGCCGAACTATGTACCACAGTGTTTGCAAAGTTTCTTAATCATCCATGGATCCTCTAGAAGATGACCTTTCCACGAGAGTGAAGCAACAAAAAGAAAGTGCAATTTGGTCTGAAACCATGCCCAAAAAAATTTGGCAAGCCGACAATGCCAAAAAACATGCTCAACCATTTCATCCTTACCACAGAAGGGACAAGCAACGTTTGTCACACCAACTTTATGAAGGTTGCTTTTGACAACCAACCCTTGATGAAGCAGAAGCCACCCCCATACTTTGTATTTAAAAGAAGAATGTAGATTTCAAATGCACTAACACCTCCTCAACCAACACACCACAGGTTCCCTCAACCTGTACCTCTTGTTCAAGAGGGGGGCAATGTTGAATGAGTGCCTTACCAAATCATAAAGGTCCTTTGCCACATAGATGTAAAAGGGATTCACACTCATCCATCTCCAATCCCTTCAAAACGGACCCGACCCATCTAGTTGCATTTTAAAAAGACAATCTTCCAAAAGCATACAGGATAGGCACTCAAAAACCATTTTGTCCAACCAATTGAGCTTTTGAGCTCGATTAAGAGCACACTAAGTGTGTCATTGTTGGCTATCATGATTCCAAAATCCTTTGAAAAGAAGATACCTTTCCTAGCCAATCTTTTGCTACCAAACCTAGATGAAGGTCCACTCTAACGGGATAGAAATGTTCAAATCAGTCATGACGTCAAATACCAGGCATCTTGAGGTGCCTCAAAGTGCGAAGAAAGAAAAATAGAAAATATCTACCAAGCAAACCACACCAACTTCACTGGGATTGAACTTGAAATCACAAAACCCTAAGAATTACTAATTATGTCACAATCAAAAGGGACCCTCAATACCCCTATTGAATTCGATGTCAAACTAAACATTGCCAAAGGGCATCCCTATCCACTACGTGAGCTACCCATTTGCCAACAAGAACTATCCATTGAGCTCTTATGTTAGGGAGGTCCAATCCCCTCTCAATCTCTTGGTAAAGTGCAGATATCCCTATCCACCACAGGAATCCCTTTCACCCCACCCTACTTGCCCCAAATAAGACTTCTTTCATGTTATATAAATCAAACAAAATTATTTCGTAGAGTTTCTTCTATTGGAGCCGAGTGATGCTTCTACATGTATCTTGAATCAACAAAAATTCAATCCAAGTTGCTTCTACATGTATGTCGATTCAAGGTACATGTAGAAACCCTTTGCTCCAAGAAGTGGTTGCAGAGTTCTGGGGTGTTGCGGGGATTTCTAACCTGCATCCTTTGGGATGGACAACACAATCATGAGCAGGATTGGAGGGACTTCGGAAAAAATGAGCTTGTATTTACAAACACGAAATGACACTATCAATATCACTACATTTTGTTGCATGGTCATAGAGCCTTAGGGCTTGGGAGACATCGTTAGGCAATGGTCGAGTTGAGGATGAAGAAAGGGAGAGAAAAACTTTCTCCCGCCCAAAAGAATTGGAAGATTTAAGTTTTTGAACAATAGTTTGAGGAATCTCACCCCCATCTTGAAGGAAAATGACATTTTTTGGTAAGATTAAGGAGCCAAGATAATTATTGACCAAGAACCTCTGGAAATGAACATTCAAGCCATGAGGAATATGCATATTTCTATACATGCATTCAAATATGGTCATCTCATCAGAGCATCCCCCCATAAATATCTCAAAACTTGAGCCTGCAAGAATCAAGAAGTGAGTCTTTTACCTAGAGTTTCCTTTCTTTTATTCTTTTACTTCTTAAGAGGATAGAGGGGCAAGGCCTATGAAGGTGGTCAATAATTTACAAGAAGAACTAGCTTGTTCATGAAATAGTGGACAACGGACATTGATCTTATGAGGGATATACTTTCAACAACCCCTGTATGGGTAAGATTGTTTGCACTACAACTGAAATTCAAAGATAAGTTTGCATTCAAAATAACTAGAGATCCATTGACGAAGTTGTTAGTGGTCTACAATGCAAAATAGAGGATTGCTTAGTACACCAAAATATGTGTAGATTTCAATTTGGAGAAAGCATTGTCAAACTCCCTAAACTTGAAACTACCATCTTATACATGACACCAAGTAATTCATTATGAAAATATTTCCTTCAAGTGAAGGTATGTATAATAGATCAATCTCCCACGTCTGTAACCACAACACACTTATATAAAAAAGGATATTTGGAAGTTAGTGTGATATACAACTAAAGAGTCTAGGCCCAAGTTGTAATTCACTAACATATCACAAACCCTAGGATATTACCTATTAACATCAGATTTGCCTTTGTAAATTGAAATGTTATTTTCCAACATATGTTCATGGGCACGTCACAGAATGGACTAGGTGGGCAATCCATCGCTTGACATCGATGGTTCATGAGTACCTTAGCCATATGAGTACTGTAGAGCTTTGTTCCAAAGTTGTATTGTGTGCATTTTGGGGGGTAGTGAGAGATGAGTGTTTCAGGGGGATAGCACATCATGTTCTATTATTAACAAACTTTTCAGTTCCGGGTTCCGGCATTCAATTTTTAGTAGTTTTCCCCATGCAACAAATTCACATGCAAATTTTGGAACACGCATGGGGAATGGAGGACAATGAGATGGGCACTTCCAGATTCTTCATTCTGATATTTTTGGTAGTTTCTACTTTTAGAAACTTAATCTTTTTGTGCTTGTTAACCCCTAGATTTTCACCCTTGAAAATATTGAGGTTAAGATTTTCACGCATGGGGGATGGAGAACAATGAGATGGGCGCTTCCAGATTCTTCAATCTGATATTTTTAGTAGTTTCTACTTTTAGAAACTTAATATTTTTGTGTCTATTAACCCCTAGATTTTCACCCTTGAAAATCTTGAGGGTTAAGAGCCAGCATGCACCGTTTCTGCTAGCATTCAGAGATTTCCCGGAGTTTAGCATTTGTGTGAGTTAGAGTTTGGTTCCCATCAGAGATAGGTACATGATTGGTACATGGTTGTTTTTGTTTCAAAGTTAGAGCTAGCTTGTTTTCCTTTGCATTCCAGAGAGATGTCTACCTACAGCAGGTGTCCCTACTTTTTAGGAGACAGTGACTGAGAGACACAGTTGACAGTTTTGAGCATACACGGTTGGTCCTTCCATGATTCTAGGCTCGATGGCACTTTTTTGGGTGACATGCAAGAACTTTCTATTTTTAGCAAGTTGCGCTTCAGGTCTCAGATTGAGATTATGAGTGTGCAGTATTGATCCCTAAGTCATTTTGAGTCTTTTGGACCTTCTCTGGGTGACATGCATGATATGTCTATTTTTAGCAGGTGTAGCACCAGGGCTCGCATGTCGATTCTGATCGCATATCTGGATTCCTCTCGGAAAATTGAATCCGACGAGTATGATATCATTGACATGCAAGCACGTTCTATTTTTATAAGTATTTATTTTTAGACAATTGACACATGGTGGTGTTCTCCTAGTCATCCTAGATGTTTTGACAGTTTCCTAAAATTTAGGAGTCAGRSCCTATTTTTAGCAACTTCTATTTATAGCMGGGGTGGTTGGCTCCAGAAGTGACAAGTGGCAAGGTCAAACTTCAACATGTGGTGGTGATTCAGTGTGATGTGGCATCTACTTGGCATCATTTGAGGAAGGGCGCACTACCCAAGGAAAAAGCAATAAAGTCAACAGAGAATTAGATAAAGTGAAGGTGTGAGGCGCATAGGTGAGGTCGCAATCCCATTGAGTTGATTGAACCAATCAAGGCTTAATTTTCTCACTAACTTACTCTCACTCGCCATAACTCCACTTTCCATGCATTAATTTCCCCAAATTCCCCTAATTTTGCTCTTAAACGCTAATTTCCTAAAAAATTGGGAAATCCCTAAATAAATTAATAATAGGGCAAAAATCCTCACATGAGCTAACTCGTGCATTACTAGGCCAAATTTGGAGTTTAGACAGGCGTTAGATTCCAAATTTAATTCTCCATGTTTTTCTCCCTCTCCTTAAAAGCTAATGTGAATTGATTCCTCTCATTATCTCTCCCTCTTCTTCCTCAAGTGTGCCTTGTCACTCCCCCTTTACCCTCACATGTGGAGTTAACTCACTCTTCCACTTTACTCCACTAGTGTGCATGTGTTTCCTTATTTCTCACTCTCCCTTTCTCTCCCCATGCGCCATACTCTCTCTATTCCACCTCCTATGTACCCATGTTCTCTCTTCCTTGGAATGTGCACCCTACACTATATATTTAGGTGTCTTCTACATGATTTTGGTCGGATTTTTGCAGCATCTCTCTCTCTCTCTCTCTCTCTCTCTCTCTCTCTAGTCTAAATATTGTCTCTTTGAGCAAGGGTGATCATTGTACTGGTTGTGGACTTGTTGATTGTGGCGCAATCAACCTTTTGGCAAGCCTATAATAAAGAAGTTTCGTGTTTGTTTTTGAACCTTCCTTCTTGTTGGTACTTGGTTTAATTTTTGCAATTAGATTAGTAGTTCATGCTATTCATTGTGATATTAGTCTATCTTTTGAGTAGTTTGTCCTCAATTTTCTTCTATTTTCTCTTGTGCTAACCCTGCAGGATCCCTCCAAGCTACAAAAACTATCTTTCCCCCCACATCTTGGGCAGTTTTAACACGTTGTCCAAGACATATCAGCTGCTGCTTTTTGTCACTTTTTGCAGAAAATCAGACATCCGAACAGCAGCAAAGTACCCTAGCGACTCCCCCCAAAGGCTAGCAAGCACCAATTCAAACGGAGAGGGGTCTAGCTCGTAACAATTTGGGGCTTTTCTCCTTTAATTAGCCACATTTTCATCGTTGTTTTTAATCTTATATCAGTTCAATTGGACGGTGAAAAAGTGTACTAACAAATTGGCACCATTGTCGGGGAACGCAAGCCTTGGTAACAACAACATCGGTGAGTTTTTACTTTAATTGATTTATTTTTTATAATTCACCCGGTAGCTCCACAGGATACACCGAACTTACACAAGAAGATCATCCAGTTTCGATTCCCTCACAAGGTCTAGTTTTGAGCTTGAGCAAACTCTAACATCTTTTCTTGGAACGAGACTATTCTTTCACCAAGAACTCCTCTCGAAGTCGGTAAGCATATTGAGTTCTTAGGTAAGTTCTTTTCGATGAGCACTATGGTGAGTATAACTTCGACACCTTCACCTTTGGTTTTATTTTCATCTCAAGCTAGTAGGGTAGCAGCTGTACTTTTTTCTATCTGAGATTAACAATATGGCCACAGCTATAAGGCCACCATGAAGGTGGAGATTCTCTGCTTTTGACCCACCAAGTTTTGTTGCATTTCCAGACTATCCTCATGACTTACCTACACGTAAATATCTTAAATGCATACCTTTGTTTGTAGTGAGGTTGGGAGAATCGATTGAGGATCACTTGGCTGCTTTTTCAAAGTCGATGGATGATTTTGAGGTGGAACGTGAGGATGTGGCGATGAGGATGTTTGTGTCGACCCTCGAGGGGGAGGCACGAACATGGTACAAATCCCTTCCTGATGCCTCCATTGATGGATGGGATTCATTCCAAGCGAAGTTCAATGAACGATGGGCGGATAAACAGGACAACTTTTCCTTAATTCATGCTTTTGATAATATTAAAAAGAATGGCGATGAGACTGTCATTGATTTTAATGCTCATTTTTCTAAGACTTGTTATAAATTCCCTACCATTTTAAGGCCTAATGTTGGTTATGCTTTCCCCGGATGGGGTGACAGATGGCCAGTTGGAGATCGTCGACGCGCATGCATCCAGGGGAGTTATTACCCCCAGCCGTCAACCAAACCTCCAAACCATTTGAATGATGGGCTCTTGCGCAGCAGTTATGGTAGTGCGTCGTTCCACCACTGGGAATTTAATGGCTCCTCATGCGAACCAGAGCTGGAGTACTGGAGCAGGGACTCGACCTCGGGTTGGTGTCACCTCCGCTTTCATGGCGCCCCTTACAATCATTACGTCGGCCTCTATGAAGGTAAGAACCCTCGGGCATTCTGTCATTCTCCATATTCAGTTGGCTCTCTGGTTTTTTCTGTTTTCCACGTCTTCCTGCTGCGGACATGCTCCCGTGGCTTCCTTACCTATGTTGGTCACCCTCTTCAGTTTCCATTTTTACAGTGCAACTCCTCTCGCCTGGTTTTCTCTGGACCAATGCTCTTTTTCGCCTCCTTGCCCACTTTCTGCTGCAACCCCTCCACCATGCCCAGAGAGCATGGAAAACCCAAAAGAGGGCCACAGTACTACAGCTTCATTGTGCAGACCAATCGCCCTAATTCCTCGCAGCCCTCCCCTCCAACCACCAGCTCCCCCGGCATTGGCCAAAACTGGACTGAGTTTCCTCCGCCTTCCCTTCATGCCTAGCACTCGCCTCCACCCCTCTCTGATACTATGCTTGATCCTGGAAGTTTCCCTGTGGATGAAGAAATTCATCCTCTTGAGTTGCAGCCTTTGGAAGCCCCACCTGAGCCTTGCATCATCACCAAACCCCCGGCCCGGCCTTTGGAGCAAGGAGGTTGTATGGTGGAGGAAGAAATTCCCCCCAGCTGGCTGACAAAGTGGATAGCCAGGAACACAACCCCTAGGCTGGACATGGAAGAAATTCCACCGACCGTTTTTTATGCGGACACAACTCCTCACAAGGACACAGATAGGAAAATTGAGCAGCCTCTGCCCACTCCTCATCGTTTTTCAGACAACCACCTCCAATTGATCTTTGATATGTGGCGGAGCCTGGAGGACCAAACTCATAATCAAAGCATTCTCAGTCGACGCATGGACGTCTTGTTTGACTCCCTGTCAGATGCGCCAAAAAAAAACTCGTTGTTTGACCTGCAGACAAAGGTTCATCTTCACCTACAGCACTGATGGATGCCCGGGTTTGCCAAATTTCTAGCTTCTCTCTCTTTTTTCATATCAGAAACCAGCTTCGGATTTTTCAGTTTTGTTAAATTTTCTGGTGTATGGCAACAACCATGGTAGATACATTCACTGGTGCATGATACCAGACACGTCATATGTATGGAACATGACATTTGTCACATTGAACTTTAAAATTATAGTTATGGTTTCCAAGTGTTTCTGCAAGCCACCTATTCTGGTTTCTCTGATGTGGCGAAACAGGTGCCAAGCAAAGAACATTGTACTGTTTTGATGCTTTTAAGGTAATATATATTTCCTCTTTTATTTACAAAAAAAAAATGTTACTGATGCTTTAAATTATTTTCTTGAGGCATTTTATGGTATTTTTGGTAATTTTTCTCAGGAATAAGCAACCTCAAAATTGGGAGGAGGCCCAGGCTACTGCTATTAAGTTAGCAGGACATTTTATTGCAACCTACGGTTTCATTATGATCCATGAATTTCACCTATCGGTTGTTAAAGCAGTGCAGGAAGTCCGTGTTACTAAAGATGAACCGCAACTTGCACTATATCAAGTTCTGAGAGATGAACAAGAAGATGGTACCTCGAGCTTAAATGATGAAGAACCAGAAGTTGCACCACTTCAGTCATATGCAGAGTTCCATGAAGATGAAGGTGAAGATGTGAATACTCCATAGTGTTCTTGGGTTCCTTCCATTAACAATGATGAAAATTTTCAACAAGAGAAACCACAAGTTAACCAAGTAGAAATAAGTCAACAAGAGGCTTCATCCTTGCCTATCACATCAGTGGTTTAGGAACAACTTGATCAGATACCATTACAGCAGGTGGAGCCACTTTGTCGATGATGTCCCTTACACTTTGCCGATAATTCTGCATCCTGAGATTGTTCTTCATGATCCTGAGATTGATCAGGGCTTAGATATCAAGGTTCATCATGACCCAGCTGAGCTCAGGATGATGAAGTTATTTCAGCATGTAGATTCTAAGATTTTTGGCTCTCATGCATTCATGCTTATTACTATTGAAATACCATGTTCTAAACCCCAACCAGCAGCCTTTAGCTATGCCTTCACTACTAGCAAATACATCAAGGCATCTTTGAGTCACATGAGATTTCACGATTCGTCCCCCTGGAAGGTTGACTTTGTTGATCTTTCTCGTCGAACTGATCATTTGGCTGCATGGTTTCATTGGTCCTTTGAGTATGATTATTTGATCATGGAAGCTTTGAGGTAAAAAAAATTGGGTCTAGGGTAGTTGTCTTTCCTTTCCACATTGTCATTTCAGTATTTACTTCTTGTTGATTTTTACAGTTTTAGGACAGTAATTTACTTTCCTTTGCAGTGTCTTTTCCCTTCAGTTATTTGCCTTACCCTTTGTTGAAGTGTCATTGATTTTCTGCCAAATTATATCAGCATGTGGTTGTGTCTTGTGTGTCTTTCCTTTCATAGAATAGTGGCTGCCCACTATTGCTTTTCCTAGGTCAAAATCTGAATGTCTTATCTTTCACATGTCGAGCCTTTGTGTCTATCAATAGAGTGAGCCTAGATGGGGGTCCCGTTGTTCATATTTCCAAAGCATTGAGTCTTTAGGATGGGCAGTTGAAGAGACATAGGAGAGTCTTGAGTCATCTTATGCCTTGTCTCTTCATCCCTTATCATTGAGTCTTCTACTTTGAGTCAATCGTCCCCCTCATCCAGCAATAGGGATACGGTACCTGGTCCTTTCATCTTATTGTCTCCTTGAGTTATCACTTCGTGCTGAGGGAAGAGAGACATCATTGTTCTTCTTTTCAGCAGGTTATCATGTATCAACTCTGACACATTATCTACGGATGATCCAGAAGTAGAGCGCCTTGGTAGTCATTAGCCTCATTGGCGATTATCTCACATCCGATAAGGTTGAGTATCATTGGGCTTTGACTGGATAATCCTTTTCATTGTTTGACTTCATAACATCTTTCACAGTGACAGGTTGTGTTCGTACCTTAGGACCCATTGTCATTATTGGTGGTGTTCCTTCGCACTTGCCAGGTGTTTACATTATTGACATCTGACTAAGTGACTCTCTCCCTTGTGTCGACATCAGCACATTTACCACAAGGAGGAGTGTACATATTGGGTGGTAACGGGTAGCGGATTTGGATGTGACCCCTTGTGTTTTAGTGATTCAATGGGAGGTTTATATTGATTCGACTCCATGGCCCATTGGATAGGCTTTGGTATTACAGGTCATTTTACAGGATTTTCTTTGTCATCTTACAGGGCCTTCTCTTCTTCCACACGGTTACAGGGGTATTTATGGTACATGTCTTTTCAGTTATTCACAGAGCATCATTGATGCAGCTTACAGAGTTCTCACAGAGCATCAATTTCAGTTTTGCAAACACAGAGATTCATATGGTTCCTGACATCCCACAGGGGATCTCGTCCCCTTGAGTCGCCATTGTTAACCCCTAGATTTTCACCCTTGAAAATCTTGAGGGTTAAGAGCCAACATGCACCGTTTTGGCTAGCATTCAAAGGTTTCCCAGAGTTTAGCATTCGTGTGAGTCAGAGGTTGGTTCCCATCAGAGACAGGTACATGATTGGTACATGGTTGTTTTTGTTTCAAAGTTAGAGCTAGCTTGTTTTCCTTTGCATTTGAGAGAGATGTCTACGTACAATAGGTGTCCCTACTTTTAAGGAGACAGTGATTGAGAGACTCAGTTGACAGTTTTGAGCATACAGGGTTGGTCCTTGCATGATTCTAGGCCCAATGGCATTTTTTTGGGTGACATGAAAGAACTTTCTATTTTTAGCAGGTTGAGCTTCAATGCCTTAGATTGAGATTATGAGTGTGCAGTATTGATCCCTAAGTCATCTTGAGTCTTTTGGACCTTTTCTGGGTGACATGCATGATATGTCTATTTTTAGTAGGTGGAGCACCACGGCTTGCATGTCAATTCTGATCGCATATCTAGATTCCTCTTGGAAAATTGAATCCGATGAGTCTGATATCATTGACATGCAAGCACATTCTATTTTTAGCAGTGTTTATTTTTAGATAGTTGACACATGGCGGTGTTCTCCTAGTCATCCTGCATGTTTTTTACAGTTTGCTAAAATTTAGGAGTCGAACCCTATTTTTAGCAGTTTCTATTTATAGCAGGGGTGGTTGGCTCCAAAAGTGACAAGTGGCAAGGTCAAATTCCGACATGTGGCGGTGATTCAATGTGATGTGGCATCTACTAAGCATCATTTGAGGAAGGGCGCACTTTCCAAGGCAAAAGCAATAAAGTCAACAGAGAATTAGATAAAGTGTAGGTGTGAAGCACATAGGTGAGGTGGCAATCCCATTGAGTTGATTGAGCCAATCAAGGCTTAATTTTCTCACTAACTTACTCTCACTTGCCATAACTCCACTTTCCATGCATTGATTTCCCCAAATTACCCTAATTTTGATCTTAAACGCTAATTTCCTAAAAAAATAGGGAAATCCCTAAAAAATAGGGCGAAAATCCTCACATGGGCTAACTCGTGCATTACTTAGCCAAATTTGGAGTTTAGACATGCGTTAGATTCCAAATTTAATTCTCCATGCTTTTCTCCCTCTCCTTAAAAGCTAATGTGCATTGATTCCTCTCATTATCTCTCCCTCTTCTTCCTCAAGTGCACCTTGTCACTCCCCCTTTACACTCACATGTGGAGTTAACTCACTCTTCCACTTTACTCCACTAGTGCGCATGTGTTTCCTTATTTCTCACTCTTCCTTTCTCTCCCCATGTTCCATACTCTCCCTATTCCACCTCCTATGCGTCCATGTTCTCTCTTCTTGGGGATTTGCGCCCTCTACACTATATATTGAGGTGTCTTCTACATGATTATGGTCAGATTTTTGCAGCAGCAACATACTCTCTCTCTCTCTCT